>LOEQ01001680.1:5740-27242 GCA_001685075.1 Bramus lutescens | reverse complement strand
TAAGCACTGCCTGGCCCATTATATCTAGCCTCTTCTTGGCTAACTCTCACATCTTTATTAACCCGTTTCTATTAATATGTGTATCATCACAGGGTCATGGCTTACCGGGAAGATTCTAACCCACATCCATCTTAGGCCGGAGCTTCATGCGTCTACCTGACTCTGCTTTCTTTCCCCCAGAATCCTGTTCTGTCCACTCCACCCACATAAGGGCTGGCCTATCAAAAGGCCAAGGCAGTTTCTTTATTAACCAAAGAAAGTAACACATAGACAGATGACCCAACTACATCAAGCTTGGATCTGTTTGTGAGAATTTTTAATAAGATAAGTAAAAAGTCATACATAAAACAGAATTTACAAAATAATAATCATAGAACTTCAAGCAGAATCCCTAAATGGGAGAACAGATAAGAGACAAAGTTTGCTCTGGAGATATAGCTCAGTTCCTAAATATTTAGCCTGAAAATGAAGGAGAATCTTGATTTGGATTCCTAGGACCCAAGTAAAGGTTAGATAGTTATGGCGGTTTGATTGGAACTATAATCTTGTGTCAAGATGACTGGAGAATGAGCACAGAAGTGACCTGGAGGTTTTAGTGAGAAACTGACTCAATGATTAAGGCGAGGAATGTTGGATGATTCTGAACATAAACATGCACTTCCTTATTTTCCTGTACTCTGTTCTCATATAATCCATATATGTGCTGAGACATGCAAACATACCAATACATGCCATGTTAATTGAGGTCTGTGAATAAAATGTACAAAATGAATACACAAAATGTCAGTGCTCTGTTTAAGATGCTTTTGTCCAGTATTTTCCTAAGGCAAATAACACAATTTGATTTAGGACTGATGTGATTTTAGGGTTATTGTAAAATTTAAAAGATTATCTTATGTATAACTAAATACTGAGGATGTTAAACAAATCTTAAGTTGGGTTTATAAGCAATAAATACATATTGGCTAAACAGGAGAATGGATGGGGCATACACTGAGAGTGTATATATCATACTAAGTAGAATCTTATTAGGAAACCAATATTATATATATATATATATACTTGAACTATCACAACTAGATATTTATACACACATAATTTCATGTAACTATTAAATAGTATTATTCTAGAAATACAACTATAAACTGGGATATATGTTTCAGGCTGAATTAAATATATACTTAATTACTTAATTGGGCTAAATTTCTGCTTTTTTTTTTAATTCATATACTGAGCCTGGAACAGTCAATGTCTTACAAATGAATAGTATTAAGTTTAACATTTGTGTTGATGTATCAAATGTATATTACGAAACATTTCTGCTTTCTGCAAATCAACCTAATAAACAGGGAACAGGAGAGGTGTGAAAGGCCCTGCCAAACCTGTGGAATCTTGTACTATTGAGGCCACTAAATAGAAGGGTAAGATTCTCAATCAAATTCCAGTTGCCACCACCTGTTTGTATATAGAAACAGTCCATATTCAGCCAAAACTTTCAGTTTATGCTTCCCTGTTTAAGATGTGCATGTGTAACGTCATTCACTTTATAAAGATATGCTTCATGTAAACTAAAGAGCCAGGTAATGGTGCACACCACAGGTTCTCAACCCATGGGTCTCAACCCTTTTGGCAAACCTCTATCTCCAAAAATATTCACATTATGACTTATAACAGTAGAAAATTACAGTCATCGAATAGCAAAATAAATTTGTGTTTGGGAATCTTCCCAACATGAGGAACTATATTATAGGACTTTAATGTTAGGAAGGTTGAGACCCAGTGGTGCAGACCTTGCAGTAAATCATTTTTAAGCTTGGAGGGGGTACATTGACCAGTTCACCATTGATTGCCAGTTCTCTGGGTGCAAATCAAGGCAGTCCTTGTTGCCAATAAACAAAATGCTTTATAAACAAAGGGGGATTTTGTTTAAGATTATACTTTTTAATTATAAACTTCCTGTATTGCTACACTTTCTATTTAATTTGTGAAGGCTTGCTCTAATCTCTTAAAATATTAATCTAGGAAAAGGCATGAACAATCAGACATGGCTGCTGTATTATGCTGACATCATTCACTATTTACCAGCCACAAGAAAACTAATCACTGTCAAATGGCAAAGCTCTTTAATTTTACAGTGTTGCAGTATAGGGTGGGAAAAACTGTTTTCCACACTTCATCATAAGAAGTTATTCCCTGCTCAGGACCACAGCAATGAATGTAACAAACAGGCCACAGCTCTCAGGGAGTAAATTTCAGAAAGGGGTGTTTATGTTAAATTGTTTTATCAATTCATTCTTACTTGAAAAGTAGCAGAGGCAGTACGTGCTCTGTAGAGAAATATGCAATAAACAGTGAAAGAATGTATTTAATTCGTATGACAAGACCGAAATGGATTGGAAAGGACTAGGAAATATTCTGAATTGGTCCAAGGGTTAGTGAGAGGTCATGAGCTGTGTAGAATGTAGTCATCATGGCCAGAGGAGTAAATCAGGACAGAAAAGTGAGAGGCTCAGATGTCATAGGGACTCAAGTCAGAGGAAAATAATTGGGTCTTACACAAAAATTTATGACCATGACCTGTTAATTTAAATGACTTAAGTGTATGTTGGGGTCAAACCATGGGTTAACTACGGTTTTAAAATGTGTGTCTGGGGCTGGCAAGAAGGTTTAGTGGGTAAAGTGTGCTTCTTGAGAACCCTGCTACCTGAGCTCTTTCCTTCAGATCCATATGTATCTGATCTCCCCATCCACTGTCTACACACACACACACACACACACACACACATACACACACACACAAATCTAGCAAAAAGTAACAATCTTATGATGACCCTGTGGGTAAAGAGACACAGAGACAAAAAAATGAAAGACATGACTGAAAGGGACACTGTAAGTGTTCAGATGTAAAGGAGTGAACACCTGAACTGGAAGGCAGCACAGATAGTAATGGAGCAACAAAAGTACAGCATGGTTACTGGAATAAATGGTAGTCTTGGTTGATGAAGAGGCTTTGCAGAAGAAACAAATTAGTAGAGAGTAAAATGAACCCTTAGTCAGTTCAGAGAAATGATGGGAAATGGGTGACATTTAAGGCAGCTGCAAAATCTTTAATAAAATGGCCTTGACATATTGTCAAATGATAGCACCTGGATAATGTATATATCCATTATTAATTCAGTGTTTGTAAAATAGTTTTCATACATATATATAATCACAGAACCAAAGGAGTATGTGATAAATTTCTCTGGATTGACACAATTCCTGCAAGTAACAGGTGGTAGAATATTAGTTAAATACACATACTGCTGATTATCCCTTCACCATTCCTCAATAAATTAAGATTCTGCTTTATTTAATTTTCAATTCAAAATACAGATGAAATATATTTATTATTTAAAAATGATTAATGTAAAACATTTTATGAACTACAGTTATTAGATATATAGTCACTGTCAAGAGTTGACAAATATTTTCTAAGCAGTTTGTATGTGTCCATAGATTTGTATCAATATAGGTTTGTATGTGTATACATGATGAGACTAGAAATAAGATAATTAAATAGATAAAAATAGAAATGCGAAAAAGGAGAAAAGAAGAGGCAGTAGCTATTAGAAATACCCCAGCATGGGGGCTGGGGAGATTTCTCAGTAAGAAAAGTACTTGCCATGAAATCATCATGACCCAAGGTTATAACCTTAGTGTAAACATGGGTGTCACCATGTGTGCCTGTAATCCCGGCACCAACAAGAGGAATCAGGAAAAAGAAGATGCCTGAGACCAGCCGACCAGATTGTCTAGCTCAATCGTCAACTCCAGGGTTAGAATGGGTTGTGTATCTAAAACTATGGAGAGTGATTGAGGAAAATATGCAGTGTCAATCTCAAGCATCTTCATGCATGTGAACACACATGTGCCTACAAATACACACACACACACACACACTTGATATTCTTAAATAAATAATGTTAGTGGAGCAAAAGCCCATGATTGATGACTTTTATACCGTAGTAGAATATGTGTATTTTAAAATACCTTGTTTATACTCTTAATATATTGAGAAATCACTATTATTTTGAACTCTTTTGATTAAGTGATCAGGCTTAACTAATTATTCTTCTGTTTACTTTAGACTCAAATAATTTAAAAAAGGAGTGGAAGGAAACCATTTTCATGCACCCTTAACCCGCGTTTTATTTTCCCCGATCGCAGGAAGCAGTGCGGGCTGTCAAGCCAGTGAGAACTAAATTAAGCAGTGTTCTCAGCTCTTTTGTCAAAGATAGAGTAATTGCATATTTGTGGAATTTTTGGTTTGAAATACCAACTCTCTAGGGGAAAAGGAATCTTACAGTCTCTTTTGACATTAAACAATGGCTTAATACACGAAATTATTAAGGCCACAAGAGCTTTTAGCACAGCTGTTTGAAGACATATTGCAATACCAAATTAATTTATCTTATGTTCAAATTTTTGTCACCCATTTTCATAATAATTTATTTTAAGAAAATGACTGGATAACTTCCATAATGAGTCAAGAATATGGACACATTCATGGAAGTCCCAGTACTTCAAATGTTATTGCATACTTTAAGAAATGGTTACTGGCATTTCTCTGTGCTCAATTAAATCTACTTCCCTGGTCTCATTTGCAGCATTGCAGCAGAATACCCATGGCAGCTTTCCCGAACTCCTGTTCCTATCTCCTGTGCATCCAGCAGATATTCCCCTGCTTGCCTCCCTACACTGACTCTTTTTTTTTTTNGATCAAACCCGAAGTCCAGCATCATCAACTACT
This sequence comes from Bramus lutescens, assembly GCA_001685075.1. Lineage (NCBI taxonomy): Eukaryota > Metazoa > Chordata > Mammalia > Rodentia > Cricetidae > Bramus > Bramus lutescens. The sequence goes on along the minus strand of LOEQ01001680.1, from coordinate 22,450 downwards.
AAGCAGAGGGCTGCTTTCCTCACTTACCCCATTCCGAAGGATCACAAAGACCTTGCTCCTGACCTTCTTTCCCTAGACTCACCCCAATAACCCAGCCTCCAACACCAGCAGGTATTCTCTGTGAAGACATCAGTTGGACAGATCAGGGAAACAGGAACATTAACTGTAAACCTTCACCACTCCCTACTCTCCTTCAAAACCATTCCCCAGTCTCATGCAACCTCTCCATCTGAATACCCACTGAAGACTTCCTTCCTCCTTGCCCACATTGCATGTCCATCTCACAAACTCCCTCTGCAACATCCCTCTCCCCACTGGTTGCTTTATCCCAGCCCCCACTCCAGCAGGCATTCCCAGCTAAACCACAGAGGACACCGCCAAGAACGGAGGTAGGGGGTCTGTAGATCTTCCTCTCTCCTTTTTTCCCTCTATAGTCACCCCCAGACTCATTTCCAGCAGAGTTTCTGGAATGACTTCTCTTCACTGCCCCCCCCTTCCAAGGAGATGAAATAAGCAGATCCTGGCTCTGCTCCCTTCCCTCCTGTGAATCTCTTCGGATTCCTAGCTTATTTCCATCCCTAAGTATCAGCTCCCAGTACCTAGAAACACATTTTATCTGTATCTCCCAATGGCCATAGTCGCTGAGAAATGTCCAAAGGAACATTCATATTAGGGAAATCATAGACATGAAAATCCAGGAAAGAAATAGTAACCAAGGAACAAAACACTGAACCGACAAAGCCAAATCCAGAAAGCAGCACTAAGATTTATAATGATCTCAATACCAGATGGTTAGATGCCAGGAAGAGCACAATAAATAACACTCAGGGCCATTTGTCTCCACGAGAGTCTAGCTATACTACCAGCAGGCCGGGAATGTTTCAACATAGTCAAAGCACAAGAAAAAGGCCTTAAAACCACCTGGACTTGATAGAGGTCCCTAAAAAAGAAATTAATAAACCCTCCAAAGAAATACAGGGGAAAAAAAGGAGTTAAAAGAATTGAAGAAAACTGTTAAAAACCTTTACCTGAAAACAAAATCAATAAGGGACATCCAGAATGAGGGAACTTCAGAGATAAAAAGTGTAGGAATTTAAACAGGAACTACAGAGGCAAGCTTCACCAACAGAAGACAAGGGATGAAGACAGAAACTCGGGTATTGAAGGCATGATAGAAGAAAAAGTTAAATCTAAAAATACCCTGATACAACACACCAGAAATCTGGTATACTATGAATATACATTATAGCTTTCATATTAGTATTTCTTATGGGAATTCTGGGTGTGTGAACCAGTGCCTGCTCTTGGGGCTTTATCCTTTGGGTGGTTTGTTTGCCTTGTCTGGCTTCAATGTGTGGCTTTTTCTTTCTTTTTTTTTATCTTAGTGTGGTAATTTGGAAGAAAATGGTCGCCGGGGGTGGGGCACTAATAGGAGGTGTGGATTTGTTGGAGTATGTGTGATCTTGTTGGAGGAATACATCACTGTGGAGGTGGGCTTTGAGGTCTCATGCTTAAGCCATGCCCAGTGAGTCATACCACTTCCTGTTGCCTGAGAGTAAAGACATAAGACTCTCAGCTACTTCTCCTGCGCCATGTCTGCTTGCATGCTACTGTGATGATAACTGACTAAACCTCTGAAAATGTTAAGCCCCTGCAATGAAATAATTTTGCTTTATAAGAGTTCCTGTGGTCATGTTGTCTCTTCACAGCAATAGAAGCCCTAAGACACTTATTATATTCTATCCTGTGATGTTTGGTTGTTATTTTTTGGAAGCCTGTTCTTTTCTAATGAGAGACAGAAAGTGAGATTGGAAAGGATGAAGTGGGAAGAAACTAGGAGAATTTGAGAGAGGGAAAGTTTAGTTAGGATATATTGTATGAGAAAAGAATCTATTTTCAATAAATGGAAAATTATAAAAATAATTAAAATAATAAAATAGTTACTGAATGTATGATTAAAAGCAAAGATTACTTCTTTTTTTGAAACTGAACATATGCTTTATTACATGGTACAGTTTCTTTTATATGCATTTTTCCATAAACAACATCAATAATTGAGATCCAAAATATTTTCTTCTTCTGCCACACCAAGTATTTAAGGATACTAATTAAAACAAGAATTATATATTGTATGTGCATCTATGACGGTTATCACTACTTTCAGCTCATTTTCTTCTCTGTTAATGATTTAATTATCATGTAAAAGAAGTACAAACAACAAAATGAATATCAAACACATTGTCAATAAAAGGAACTTGATTAAAGTAAGTTTTTAATCTGAATTGTTAAAAATGCCAACATTCTGTGGAAGCTTAAGAAAGAGTCATCGCAAAACAGTTAAATCCTGGATGGGGGCAAAGGATCTTGGGGTTTACAGCACAGTAGCAAATTGAACATTCAGGAAAGTCAAAATTTTCAAATCAGGGGCAGTGAGTTGTTGCTACTATAAGAAATACGTCCCTGGAAAAAACCACTTTAATGTCATTTACTACTGCACTTAACAGTGACATTGTCCCACCCTTGCCTGTCTTTAAGGATCAGAAGATCAGGAAACAAAGTACCTCAAGACCCAGCACCACCACTTTCGTCATACAGCTGATGGATAATCAATCATACCACAAGGACATGTGCTCAACTATGTTCATAGCAGCATTATTTGTAATAGTCAGAACCTGAAAACTACCTAAATGTCCCTTGAATGAAGAATGGATAAAGAAAATGTGGTAACATTTACTCAATTGAGTGCACACTGTGGAAAAAAATGACATATTGAAATTTGCAGGCAAATGGATGGATCTAGAAAACATTACATTTAATGAGGTAACCCAGACCCAGAGAGACAAATTTAATACATACTTACTCATATGTAGCTTTTAGACATAAAGCAAAAAAAAAANAGGACATGTGCTCAACTATGTTCATAGCAGCATTATTTGTAATAGTCAGAACCTGAAAACTACCTAAATGTCCCTTGAATGAAGAATGGATAAAGAAAATGTGGTAACATTTACTCAATTGAGTGCACACTGTGGAAAAAAATGACATATTGAAATTTGCAGGCAAATGGATGGATCTAGAAAACATTACATTTAATGAGGTAACCCAGACCCAGAGAGACAAATTTAATACATACTTACTCATATGTAGCTTTTAGACATAAAGCAAAAAAAAAAGCCTACAATTCATAACCCCAGAGAACCTAGACAACAAAGAGGACTGTAATAGATACATACATGGATCTAATCTACATGGGAAGTAGAAACAAGATCTCATGAGTAAATTGGGAGCTTGGGGTTCATAGAAAAGGGTAGAAGGGGAGGGATAGAAAGGGAGGGGAGCAGAGGAAAACCTATAGCTCAATAAAAACAATGAAAAAGTATGTGAACTTCTAAAAGCTGAGAGAAAAAAGAGAAAAGAGGAGTCTGCATTCTCTTCATTAGTGTAAATTCTGCTAATTTTACCACTAATTCTTGACATTTTTCAACACGAATGGGAGAGATGTCTCATCATGAATTTGTTATTTGTGTAGCTAAGATCTTGTGCAATCAATGAGGGCTGTTTTCACAAAATGTTGATTTCTCATTGTAGAAACTTCTACCACGTTGTAATACAAAGACCCTTTGGTTAACTTGTATTTATCAGATGCAAATGTTTTCTTTCTCTTGTTACTAGTTTATTTGAAAGCTCCATTAAGGCAATACATCATGTAGCTGTATTTAATAATGGCTACCAATGTCCTGTTTCCACATTTAATACTAGAAATTCAACCTTACTGCATACTTTCATTTTAAACCTTAGAGGATTAACTTCTCTGTTGGTTGATGTAGTGTTACTGTGATCAAAAATCCTAAATATAACAATGTAAGGGGGCTTGTTTCATTTGATTGCTTTGGAAAATTTTCAGTCTATTCTGATGGAAAGTCATAGTGTCTCGAACAGGAGATTGCGGTAGAAAGTAATTACATGGCGGTAGACAAGCTGAAGAGCATGAAGTTGGTATTTATTTGATACTGACTTCCAGTTTGAGAATACGTAGTTCAGTAATTTTTTGAAACTGACTAAATGAGCAATTTTTAAGGGTTTCTGTAAGAGACAACTGCAGGCTTAATGAAGGGATGAGAATACAAAGTGGGAGAGGGAGGTATCTACCCATCTCTCCAGGGTCCTAGGAGTCCTTCATGGGACACTTTCTAATACAATCTGTTAGAAGAAAAGAGGTAGAAATTCAGAACCTGTAGCAGTTATCAGTGTGGCTAGATGGTTATTAAACATTCATTGTCAGTGCTGTGGTCAGAGTAAAGAAGGCTGTCACTGTATAGAAAACTGACACAGTATTTGGTGAGGTTCCATAAAAACCCTGGTGCCTAGAAACATGGGAAGGTTTCAGAGAATGGAGAATAGAAATTATTAAATTTAACAGAGAGCATAAACCTGAATTTTGTTGTCAGTGTTGATAGTTCTTCATGTTACATTGGAATCCCTAACTGAGTTATCTTCATCAAATTCCTTTCTCAAGGTTCAGAGATCCATTTAACAGAAGGGGTTTAAAGAGCCAAGATGGTGGATGACTTTAAGAAACCTGTATTCCAGACACAAAAAGGCAGATGCACAACATACAGAGACTGTGGCCTCGTACACAAGTTCCAGCCTGGCTTGGTTCCAGCACCGAGAAAGGGAAATGGACACGGACTCTCACTCCTAACCAAGCAGCTACCTACAGTTAATACCTGCGGGCAAAGGGAAAATTAGTTTTATCCAATGGAGTCTCACTGGGTACATTAAGCACATTTCAGGGTAAACACTTTGCTCTAGAGTAGATGGCCAACAACTCAAGTATATTATGCATAGACTTCCATTTCATTTCCATTTGTTTGGGCAATTGTTTTGTCTTAGTGGTTGTTTGCTTCATGGTTTACATTTTTGTGGGATTTTTTTTTGAAATCTATGAGTGTGTTTCTTGTTTGATATGTTTGTGTATTTTTTATATATAGAGAGAACATAAACTTGGGTGGGCATGGATGTAGGGAGGTATATGAGCAAAATATATTGTATATAATTTTTAATTTTATAAAAAAAAGAAGAAAAAAAGCTTTCAAGTTACCTGCAATTGGCTGAGACAGTAAAATTCAGCTTACATGAAATATAAGTGTCAAGAATGGAGGTGAGGGAAGGCAATTAAGAGATGATAAGGATGAACAATATAGGATTATGCTGCTGTCAATAGACTATGTACAGTATAGGCTCTGTATTGACTTCACACAGGGAGCATATGATATATATATATATACATATATATATATATTTACAAATATATAATCTCCCTTAACTTCACTGAACCCATTTCTTTATGTAAAATTACTATTAATATTTGTCCTCCTGTGTTTTTGTTTGTGTGATATGGATTTAATATGATAAATCACGCTTTATATTTAAAACATCATACATATAGAAATAAATAAATAAATAACAGTATAGATTATAAGGAACACAATGATAAAAGTACTAGGTCTTCATCCTAAAGTGTAATGATAATGTCCGAAATTTGGACAGTAACATTAATGCTTTTGTTTTGGATCAAAAATAATTATACTGAAGATATGAAATAATTAATATTTTGTTATGCTGACAAAATTATTTATCATTACAAAATATGAGGCTAACAAAATAAATATGAATCTACAATTTTTTAAGTCACAAACCCTTTGACTTAATTGCAAATGATTCTTTAATGATTGTGATTTTTTAATAACAAAAATATTTTTTTAACCAATGGATCGGGATCATAATATCTACAGACAAATTAACATATACTGCTAAATACTGTTAGATTGTTATGTAGGCCACTGCAAGATAAATTAATCTAGTCATTTTCATCCAATAATAAAGTTGGATCCCGAAGGCTCAGTTGGTCACCATAGAGATTCACATCATTATTAAATACTTGAGAATGCTAATTCCATTGTGCTCTCCTATGTATCTAAAACCAGCACATCAAACATTTCACTAAATTAAATTAGCCATTTTGTCTTGTTTTTCCCATTATTATATGAAGTATTCTTTATAAATAATGCAAATTTATTAATCAAATTAGGGGAGTAGAAATCTCTCATTCAAGTTATACTATCCATGTTCTGGGCTTCTAGCATTCCTAAGGAGCATTCATGTCACATGTCACATGCCTGTGATTACAAAATGTCAGAGTAAAAGTTTCTTTTATCTGGTATGAATACTCCTTAAGATTTGGTGCTAATCAGGCAAAGAATATCAAGTCAAACTGTCATGTATGGTTTTGATGTTAATCTCAAGAGCTGGTGTTGTACCTATCCTTGTGGATAAAAATATTTTCTCTTCTGCATTCATTAATAAGTGGGTCCAAGAAGGTTCCATAACTCATTACTGACAAAACTGTGCCAGTCTTTGGAGATGAATATGATAGAAGGTCCAAGTAATCACTTTGAATTTCTATGAAATTGCAACTGAAATATAATACAATTCATTAATGGCAATCTGGGTTCCAATGAATGGGTCCCTTCAATCATGATAGTCTCTGGGTTGTTATGGAATCATGAGGCAATTGTAATGTTTCTTTAATGTCCTGATGTTTACATAATGCCCCAGATCATCAAAGGTTTAAGCTCAAATTTTAATTACCTTACTCTTCTTTCTAAGGCTTATACATGCTACATAAGTATGTAACTGGGTGCAAAGATGGCATCTCTCTTGTCGTTAAAAGATAAAGCAAAAAAGTGGCACAAAACTTTATGAAGTATCAAATTGTTCCTGTAACTGGTGCTGACACAAACAATTTTAGATACAATGGATATATGAGTTTTCTTTGTGGCTGTTGGTAGGAAATAGAGTTGTAAATTTCATTATCACTTAGCAATTCAGGCAATGTTTCAAGCTAGGAAAAATAACTAGAGCAGAAAAAATTTGCAAAATGAATTTCAGGCAAAATATCCAATTAAACTTTGGTTTCTTGGTCTGTGTTGATTCTAATCCTTTGCTTTACTAGCTGTTCATCAGTTTGTCTTTGAGGGTTTCTTATTAGAATCTATCTCTCCATCCACAGCAAAAAAATGTTTTCTTCTTTCATAATTAAGGGTTATGATCTAAGCATATGACCTTTGCAAAATATGTGCTCTTACAGACAGAAACAATTTGCAATAATCAAAACTGTACCATATTGAAGGAGATGTTTGATAAATCATAAATACAATACTAGAGGAATCCTGAAATGAGGCTGAATTTCACAAAATACTCTATAATATAAATGCTAGAGTAAGTGAGAGGTCTATCTGAAGCACAAATTAATATACCACCTACACTGAAAATGTTTGCCAGAGTTTGTCTATATGGATTATATATGAATACATAAGAAATTTATGACAGTCAATTCAAGTTATAGTTTTATAGGACCAGAAATAAAAGCTATTATGAATATATAAATACGACTTAGAGAGCAGCACATGCATTTTAATTGGACAGTTTAATTAACATTTAAAATAAGTATGAATGGTGTGATCATCAAACCATATTTTACTAATGAGTAAGACTATCTCATGCCTTCTTACCTGCAGAAAGTAGATATTTCTAAACAAAGATGTTGAAAGTTTTACAAGTAGCTAAATTGAGTTGATTTTTTCAGTTATGAGAACCAAACCTAGGACTTTGTGATTGCTAGACAAGTATTCTAACATTGAGCTAAATCTGCACCCCCAATTGAACTATTTATAAAAGATAGTATTATCTATATTTTAACACAAATGGATTTCAGATTAGTAAATCTCTTGAAATGTTTCTACATTTCTATTTTCAGATTATAAGATTGAAGTAAATTTTACCTAGACTATTTTTACTCAATTTAGTTTCAGCTAAGTGTAATTCTATTTTTAGACATATAGATGAAACACCTCAATAGAATCTTTTTAGTTCATTTTACCCTCTCCTAATTATACAATACTTATTAAAGACAGTATTTCATTAATATTTAATTTTAACTCAATGATTAGTAGTAAATGTAATTTTGGTATTTACTTAAAATTTACTATCTGCCAACAAATATCATCATGACCCTTCTTGAGAATACACCACCCAGGTGTAAATCTCAGTAAACTACTAACAATAAACATTAAAAATAAATGCCAGATGATGTCTTAAGCTGTGTGATGCATCAATAAAAATGATCAGGAGTCATGCTAATTTTACCAGAATTATATTTTTTTCTTTAATATACCTTCCTATGTTTCTTTTTTATTGTATTTACCTTCAGAAAGCAATGTAGTTACACTCTTTCCCAAATGGATGCATTTGATGTTCCCATTGTTTTGGGCTAGCAATCTTGTTCAATTATGTAGACTAATGACTTTCAGGACAGAAATGGGTCCCTCATCAGCATTGAAGTGACATGTTTTTTAATGAACTTAGGAGAGCATTACACTAATGATTTAAATCATGGTATATTTCTACCTCTCAAATTTTCTTTGAATGAATCTCCTTTCAGTATTTTATTGTGGAAGTTAGCAGGAATGAATAGGACCCTTTAATAGCTTGGATCATAAGCTAAAGGTCACTTAATGGGACATGAGATATGTTTTCCAGAAGAGATAAAGTATATTGTATCCAGACTTTTTCATTGTTTTATTATCAGTCAAGCGGCAATTCAAATAATCCTAAGTTATATTGTAATTTAGAGCTTTTGGGCAAATGATTATATTTCATAGAATCATAAGCTTAGATCAACTCACCACACACACACATGTAGATAGACAGACAGACAGACAGACAGACAGACAGACAGACAGACAGATAGATAGATAGATAGATAGGTGAATAGGTAGACAAAGTATAAACCCTATAAGAAAATTAAATTTGGAAAAGTTATAGAACATGAATGATTGCTTCTATATATAATATCATGGGGATGTGAAGTCTCCTCTGAGGTGAAAAGAAATGGATCAGTAACCTTAATGAATTAGTTTATGTAATGTGGATAAAAGTGACTGAGGAGGAGGAACAGACAATGAAAAAGTTTGGGAAATTTCAAGCATATTGGAGGAGGACACGAGGATACCAGACTACATACTACTCAACATATGAGGTCAAAAACGGGTCAATTATAGATCATGTTGGGACTTACGGTTAAGGGCTTGAATTTGGTTTTAGTTTTAAAGTTGATAGTCAGTCTTTTCAGCAGCTTTAATGGAGAAATGAAATTAATTGATTATCTCAAGAAAAATCCTCTGTATCTTATTTGAATCACTATCCAAATAGCAAATTAAAGGAGAACTATCAGCTACTTTTTCAATATATACAAACTAAAATCTTTATAAAGTCAACAGGTCTTTAGCTTTATAAAATTAAATACACAGATTATTGAGGCAATTCACGCCATAACAATACCTGACTTACCAACCTGACCCAAGCTCAACCCTGAAATCTCACTCTAGAAAGAAATAGATGTTTCCTGAAAGTGGTCTTTTCATCTTCACATGCACACTATGGCACATGTGTCCCCCTACACACTCGTGTATACACACACACACACACACACACACCAATTCACATAAGTAAAAATAAAACTCATGATCTTAGCTAACCAGAGAACGTATGAGTAGTGTGTTTGCTAAAGACTATTATATCATGCTAGTAATTGTGGTGAAGAATACATACAATTAAATCATAGCTATATTGAAATCTTAGAAAGGGTACTTAATTTGCTATTGAAGACATTGTACAAAGTCAAAGGTAGCCATTGCTACCAGTTGATCAAAATTATGCTGGTGCTTCAAGCATGTTTTGTGACAAGACAGAAATAACTATAGTAATAAGGCCAAGAAATGAAAGGAAACATTAAAATAACATTGTTATAACACCAAAATATTATGAACACTCACATTGAAAACTGTTAATGATATGAGCATACAATTTTAATATGAAGAATATACTAAATTCCGATTTATATTAAAGTCATTAACATGTCTGCGTAACAGGTTTTTAAAATATGTGAAAATCGATATAATTTTCATTTTCTAAGATTAGCACTTATAAACCTTAGAATCAACTTAAAAAGTTCCCTGAATCACAGTTAATAAGCATGATTTGCCCTTAAATAGACAGTTTGGCAAATATTAATTATATTCTAATTCATTAGTACATTTAATAAACCAATTATTAAAACTATGCATACATTCTCTTCGCGTCAATCAGAAATAATAAATGAAAGAATAATGACACATGATTGCAAAAGATAAGCAAGAAAAACACCCCTTATTTGATTAATAACAAGAGTAATTACTGTAAAGATTTTATATGTGAACCATTGTATTACTATGACAGGTATTTTGCTTGTTGAATAAGATTAAGGGATACAGAAGACATCACAAAAACACAGAAATTTAATTTATATGAGTCAACACTCAGATAAATGGAAGACAAAATCTATTAAACATTTTTGAAGTTTGAATATAAATAAAATATAAATGACTGTTAGATTCCTAAATTCTTCCACATGAAAATGGACATGTGGATTTAGGTATTAAAAATGTTGCAGAACATCAGCATTGGCATGGCCTATCCTTAGGAAATTATCACTGTATGGGGTGTTGGGTTTTACACCTCCAACCACAGCATTAGGCTAGATGCAGAGGTATCAGGCCAAGACCTCATAGTGAGATTGAAAAAGAGAATAGAAAAAAGAACGAGGGGAAAAGGGGAAGGAATGATAAAGAGGAGACAGGGGGAAGAGAGGATGAGGAAGGAGGGACTGAGAGAATTTAGCCAAATTGCAGCAAAGAACTATTTTATAGCCTCATAGGCAAAGATGTTTTGAAAACTTTGCGAAGTGTGAGATAATACATTTTGTTACATTAACTGCCAAAGTACATTATCCAAAAGAAAAAAATGGCACTGTGTAGATTCTTAGGAATAACGGTACTGCATAGATTCATAAGGAAGAGAAAAATAAAAATCAACTTGGAAATTAATAAGATTTTTTTCTCAAAAGGAATAAAACCAGCTTATAATCACAATAGGCTAATCTCTTTCAATTGGATAATATGTAAACTGCAGTGCTTATGTATAAATTCATTACAGTTTATTGGGGAAATATTACTACAGGAGGAAGTGCTTACCAGGACTTGCACAGTGGGAATTCAGTCCATTATTGACTGAATGCAGGGAAACTGCCATAAGAATTTTGGAGAATGATTTATTATGGCCAATGATATGAATTACTTAAACATACAAGTATACTATTTGATATATTCTTCAGAAAATACTGTCTCTGGCACAAGAGTATACAAAAGTGTTTATAGAAGGATTATACATGATAACTAAAACATCCAAAACATCCATATGACCTCAAATAGAATGTTAGAGAAATCAGCAGTACTAAATGGTTTTTTTTTACATTGACACAGATTAATATAGAAAATAGTTGTAGATGGGATTAAAATCTTTGGACATGATTAGCCTGCAAATAAAGTTTAAATACAAGCAAAAACAGTTTAAGGGTAAATACACAGTGGTAATAACCATGGAGAAAAGTAACAAACACTAAATTTCAGTCTTAGAGGAGGCACAATGGTACACTTGGCATGGATATAGTACTTACAGATGTTAATTGAATTTTGAGAATCTAGTCACGTCTGTCTGAATAATTTAAAATGTTTTTATTTAGGATATATTGATGTATCTTCCAGAGAGCCTTTAAACAGCCTTACATTAGTCACTTTTTTAAAAAAGTTACTCACTAGGCAGTGGTGGCACACGTTTTTAATCCCAGCACCCGGGAGGCAGAGGGCAGGTGTACCTCTGTGAATTCAAGGCCAAGGCCAACCTGGTCTACAAAATATAGTTCCAGGACAGGTTCCAAAGCTACAAAGCATGTCTCAAAAAAAAAAAAAAAACCAAACAATCACAGAAAAAATTACTCACAACTAATTTGTATTAAAAAGTACTGCATTTTAGGTTGTTTGAATACTCATTGATCCATATAGAGATAAACGACGAAATCTGTGATATGAAACAGAAATAAAAGGAAAGTGATTGATTTTTTTAGCCAAACTTTGTTAGCACAAACTGAAGGTATAACCATTCATGTGAAAGTAATTAATGTGATTTAATATTATACTTTTGGAGTCTGGAATGTTGACCCAACGTTTGAGAGTGGATGCTGCTCTTCCAGAAAACCTGAATTAGTGACCACTGACAATGTGGGCATCTCTCAGATGCTTTTGCTTCAGGCTTTCTGATGTTCTCATCTAACATCCATGGGCACTGAACTCACATACACAAGCATACATAAAACAAAATAATATAAAATTTAAAATAGTTTGATACCCAGATAACTATTTTATATATCATTTTTATCAATTATTTAATCATTATGAGACCTCTACAAGGTAGAATATTAGAAATATAAATTGATTTGCTATGTAGCTCATGAATGGAAAAGTTAGAACTTTAAACTAGCTGCGTCTTTTTCCCACAGATCTGTCATTTCTCCATATTCAAATATTGCATTGCTTTTGATGTCAGGAATTAGGGCAGTTAGATTGTGAAGAACTAGATGTTATCAAGCTCGATATAGGGTTAGTTAATTAATGTTCATTATGTTAATAGAATATTAAAGACTCAATGTTATATAAACTTTGGTGAATATCTATCAAAATTATTCTGAGATTCAATGATTTACTTAGTATTAAACATTTGTTCTGTATTTTTGATAATTTTATTATTATTATTTTGTTACAGGTTCAGTTGGCAAGGTTAAGCAAACATTTCCAAAAAGCCTTGTGCATCTGAAGCCTAAAGAACAGATGGCCATATTAATACAGGTGGACAAAGGCTGATGGAAATAGGAGATGAGGGATTAACAGGTGAGGCAGGTGGTGAGGAAAACAGTTTTGTGATTTTTTTTTCATTGGCTTAGTGTCAAGGTGGGGAGAGAAGATCTAAGAAAAATCAGTTCTCTTAAAAGGAGAACTATCTTTGGGACGAGATGCCTTAATGAAATAAAGAGGTGGTTTATGCTTGATAAAAAAGAAAGGACTATGAGAAAAGAGTGAAAAGACCTAGAATTATATCAGCCCTTCCTGATGCAGAACAGCCCTGCACAATGTCAGGATGATGTAACTCTCTAGCTGCAATTATCCTGAGGGGTTGAGTTTGTAGAAGGTTGACCAGGATGACCTCTTACTGTATTCTTCTGAAGTTTTCATTGCAAAACTCCAATTATTTAAAGGATATTATTGTCATATCTTTCTGTTAGCTCTATCACCTGGCTAGAATGCTACACAAATTCTAACCTAGCTTGGTCTATTGAACCATTAGTCCAAGTATCATCACTTCAGATTCCCAGGTGCTGTAGTTTATGCACTTGCTACAGTCGATGACAATGCTGAAAACTTGTGGCATGACCGAGTTGTTTTCCATTGCCATTTAGATATAATTCATCCCAATGTATGAATCTGGCTCACGTATCCAGGTCATGTGTCATCGATAAATCCCAAGAGCACCCATAGAGTTATTTTTAAAAGGCTTTGGAAACACAAGATAATATAGATGTGCCATTTTCAACTACCTCTTCTGCAGCCAAGGAGAGGCCACTCATTATTTGCCTTGTCTGTGAAATTCCAAGTCATTTTGTTTCTGTCCATTGTTGATCCCCAGTGTTCCCACAAGACAGACATCTTTACTGCATGCAGAAGGAAAACTGATATGAGAGCTTAGCAGTGAAAAACGAAAAACTGAGGTCAGAGCCGCACATGGTCTTACTCTGAAGTTCGTACCTGAGCGCAAAGCCTCTTTCTGAATGCTTTCATAGTCATGCCAGTCTTTTCTTCTCAGACCATCTGTCCACGAATAGAATTGCCCGTCTCCCAGGCCCAGTGGAAACGTCTGTGAAAAAAGAAAGTATTCAAGCATAAAAAAGGAGGTATTTTCTTCTGCATGGTTGATAAACACAGCAGGGCACATAGAGGCAAGGCAAGAATAATTTGTAATTAAATGGCTTCTCTGAATATTTCAGATGAAACCATTGTTACTGAATGAAAAACTCCACATTCTGAACCCCGTTTTAACCTTTAGAGTGAGAAAAGTCCCAAGTACAACCACATATTATTAAAAATTTTATTTAATCTGGAGACTGTTGAGTACAGCTTATCCTCCCTAGTTGTTTTCTTTCGTTTAAGAGATCTGCTTAATTAATTTTGTTTGTGACTGATGAAGTTTCACTTGTTTTGGTCAAAAGTATTTGAATGGCTTTTTAATAATATTAGCAATTCTTCATTGAATGCTCACTATAAGATCAGTACTACATTAAATGCTTTGCATGTAGACTTAACAACAATCTTGAGTGACAAATCCCCATTTTCCTGGAAATCAGACTGAATCCAAGAGAACTATAACAACGTTGTATGCCCACACCAAGGTTTGAATCCACTCTTTGAAGACTGGCATTGTGGCCTTCATTGACAGCAAAGTACTAGATTTTATCTGATTTCTGGTAAAGTAGAGTTCATGTTTAAAATGAAAGTTCAAATGGGAACCCAGAATCCAATGTGTTGTGGTGTCAGCTTGGAAATTTTCCCTGCTTATATTGCTGGAATAACTTTATTTTCTAAATTATATCCGTGGTTTAGAATAAGTAACTAAAATTATTATAAAAGAAATTTATTTTCACAATCATAGTTTTAGTAGCATTTTAACTGTATTTTAATAAATAAAGCTTTAATCCCAGCCCTAGAAAGGACTATAAAACAGGAGGACAGAGCTCTCAGTCTAATTCTTAGATTCCTGGAGGCAGGATTACCATTTCAGATTGATATTGAGGTAAGAGCCAGTGATTGACTGGTTTGCTTTTCAGATCTTCAGATTGAACCCCACTTTTTCTCTCTGAGTTTTTATTAATCATGCTTTACATAGTAGTAACATAATAACTTATACATTACATGAAGAGGCAAATTATGCAATGTAGAAAATGTCAATTCGTTAAAAGACGTGTAAATTCAATTACATATTTTCTCTAAGAGTATTTCCAAGGCAAACAGAATATCTTGTCACTTAATTTAGAAGTCATTTCCTTTGCACTTATTTATTTACCATTGCTTTACCTTTATAGCTTACAGAATGATGCAATGCTTTGAAAGGCTAGAAATAAGATATAATGTTTAAAAAGGACAGTGGGTTTGTCAGACTAAAAGTCTTCTCATTTACATGACAAACTTACATAGTTCAGATTTTTGTAAAAGTATAAGTCATTGCAGTAGCAAACAGGAAAGAAGGCACAGAAGAAAGATAGTGGTGACTACATACAAAATATTAAGAGGAATGAAGATGAAAAATAAATTTAGGGAAAAGGAATAATGAAGTAGAGGGGGAACTATATGTGGGTTGATAGCAACCATTTAAAATTACAGTAGCACACTAGCAAAATCTAATGAGAATTTTATAAGGAACTGAACCTAAAGTATACATCCTGTGGTTTATATCAGTCATGTATGAATTTACAAGTCTCCATTTATATAGATAGTGCTACTTTAAAACACAGCTTGCAAAAGAACACATTTGAGATGACACTTGGGAATAATCTCGTGAAACAACCCTGTCTGTTGACTTAGAATGCTGCATTTTCCCCGTTTTCACATATTTATGATTGAGACTTCATCCTCACTCTTAATATAGATATATTGAACATAAAGTTGATCTTTAATTTCTCCACAAAAGAAAGGACAGGAAATAGACCAACACATACAGAAAACCAATAGTTGGATTGTCATGAATTTATCATAAATAGAAATAAAATATAAGACAGCATAAAAATTTGAGGATAAAATTTCAATGACACCTTAGAACAAGAGACATCAGCTATTGCTGAGAGTGAGGTTAAAAGGGACTAAAAGATAGACTTCATTTATTCAGGGCAGTTGAATCTGATTTCTGTCTCCAAGAGAGGCAAGGTGATTTCTGAGCTTCACCCACTGTATTCCTTCTCCATAGATGATGCGAGTTTGAATGACAAAATTTCTTCTTGGGTGGAGGTCTTGATTTACTGAAAAATTTAGTTTCATTTCAGTCTATCTGCAAACCATTACTAACAAGCTACCCTTTCCCACTGTACTTCCAGAATGCTGTCAACTCAAGGTTAACATCCTAGGACCAAAATTATGGAAAATCCTGCATGAAGCATTAAAACCACTATGAAGAGATGCGGCACTAGATCCTATCATACACCTAGTACCTATGAGACCCTCTCACCAGCAAGCTCTTTACACACAGTGCTTAATGTCACCATTTACTTTTTTTGGTTTGTTAGTGTGCATATGGAGTCAAGGATTGCCAGACTTCTGAGAGAAATGGTAACAGATAATTTGAAAGCCTACAGAAACTGCAAATTTAAGAGTACATGAAAGCAATATAAAGCACAGAGACTGTTTAGCAAAGTAAAAATGTAATTTCCTAAAAGCCTTACAGAAAGAACTTCCTTAGAAACAGGAATGGAAGGAAGAAAATTTAAAACCTTGGAAAGGACTTTGGAAAAGTAAAATATGTAAAAAAAATAATAATTAAGGAGAAATTGAGGAAATTACAGTCAAAGCATTTTAAAAAGGCAGAAACAAATTCAAATAGAGATTTAAAAGATACAACAGCGCTATCGTCTCAGTGGGTGAGTGCGCCCCTCGAGGTCCTGACTTCCTTGCTCATGAT
>LOEQ01001679.1:401724-431550 GCA_001685075.1 Bramus lutescens | reverse complement strand
AGGTATCCCAGACCCAAAAAGATGAATATGGTATGTACTCACTCATTAGTGGATCCTAGCCATAAATAAAGGACATTGAGCCTATAATTCATAATCCTTGAGGAGCTAAATAGGAAGGTGAACTCAAGGAAAAACAAGTAGTTATCCTCCTGGATATCAGAAGTAAACAAGATTGCCAGACAAAAATTAGGAGCTTGGGGGTGGGGTTATGTTGGGGGCCAGGGAGATGGGGAGAAAGAAGTAAGAATGGGAGGATGGGGAGAACTTGGGGGGTTGAGATGTTGTGGTGGAGGAAGGGTGGTTATGGCAGCAGGGAAGTAGATATCTTATTTAAGTCATCCATTTTAGGGTTGGCAAGAGTCTTGACTCTAGAGCAGTTCTCAGGTGTTCAAGGAGATGGGTTCACCTTGTCCCTTGAGCAGCTGAGGAGAGGGCGCGTCAATTGGCCCCATCCTATAGCCACAGTGACGAATATCTTGCCTATCACCAGAGAACCTTCAGCTGGCGATGGATGGAGATAGAGACAGAGATCCACTTTGGAACACTGGACTGAATTCCCAAGGTCCAAATGAGGAGCAGAAGGAAGGAGATCATGAGCAAGGAAGTCAGGACCACGAAGGGTGTACCCAACCACTGAGACAATTGGGCTGAATAATGGGAGCTCACCAAGGCCAGATGGACTAGACTGCGGGAGCATGAGATCAATCTGGACTCTCTGAATGTGGCTACCAATAAGGGCTGGCTGAGAAGCCAAGGACAATGGAACTGGGTTTTGATTCTACTGCATGTACTGGCTGTGTGGTAGCCTAGTCTGTTTGGATGCTCACCTTCCTAGACCTCGATGGAGGGAGGAGGACCTTAGACTTCCAACAGGGCAGGGAACCATGACTGCTCTTTGGAGTGGAAAGGGAGGGGGAGGAAAAATTGGTGGAGGGAGAGGAAAATGGGAGGAGGGGAGGAGGTGGAAATTTTTAATAATAATAATAAAAAAGATATGGGAATAAAAACAAACAAAAAACAACAACAACAAGAACAAAAGAACACTATAGAAAGTAGACTGAGGATAAAATCACTTTGTTTTAAGGTATTTTATATAGTAATTATAAAGAAAAAAGTGAAAAACACTCTTTAATTTATTTTAAATAATCATTAAGGTTAAATACTGCATAAAATAATCACTATTAATAATTTTATAGAAAACATCCTGTACAAGGTCTGAAGCATAGAAACTTCAATTCAAACTCCCCAAATCCATATTGATTAAGGTACTACAGTTAATAATTGGTAAATTTCTAAATGTAACCTGGTTCACAAACTAATAGAGAGCTGAAATACCACTGACTTTATTTTCCTCATTTCTATTGACTGTAGAGTTACATTTTTACTGATTTTTTTAAAACAAAATATTTAGGATACTTTCCGGTAACTCACAAGCTGGTAGCAGAGCTTCCTCATNAATAATAATAATAATAATAAATTAAAAAATTGTCTATCTTTCCACTGAAGGGTACAAGAGGTTGGGGTCAAAAAGAAGGAAGGCGTGTGAGGGGCAATGGAGACTGCTTAACTCTGCCATTGCTGCCATTGAGGCCACATTCCTTGATGGGCTGCTTTGCTTGGCTTTTCTTTAGTGAGAAATTAGAAATACATGGTTTTTTTTTTTGCAAAGTCTCATGATCTCTAAATGTTGAAAACTAACTCAATTTAGACAAAAGGGGTCTGCAAACTTAGCATGTAGTTGATGAGCTGAGATTGACGGTGAGAGACAGGGAAGAGTGGAATTGTAGGGCAGGGCAGAGGAAACACACAGCAGAGGTCACTAAAAGTGGGCAGGATGGAGTTCGGGGCACAGAATGGGACCTCAACAGCTATTTCTCTTCTGTGACAGAGATGCAGAGCTGAGGGTTCCATCTGCACATCCCAAACAGCTTAGAGAGTTTAGTAAGGTTTTGATGCCCCATGGATAAGTTGGCTTTGACCTTTATCTAAAGACACTCAACTCCAGTAGTCCCTGTGAAACCAAGCAGAGCCCTCGTAGCATGCCACTGGGAAAGTCATCACATTGTAAATGAACATCAGGATGCCGGATGTTGCACAGGTCTGATCAAATCAGAGCTGGTGGGAGCGATCTTGGCAGCAGAGTTTCTCTATTTACTTGGCAAGCTGACACCAATTAAATGAAGGGAAATTATCCAAAATATCCACTGAAAGATTAATGAGCATCTTGCAACAAAGAAATAGGGAAATCGCTTTCTTGACGCCATTTTTGGTGGAGGGACTGACAATAGGTTAAGAGTGGAGCGGGTGAGCAGGTAGGAAGCGCAGTAACGGGAAAGAGAGAAAAGCGGGGAAGAAAACAGATAAAGTAGCATGCTGATATTTTAGGGGACACTGAAATACAGTCAGGTCGGTTTCAGACCTCCATGAACACATGACATTGTTCACCCAGGTCCTCAACAACTTCCAGAAAATATGGCGCGTCAGAGAAAACCAACCAGCCTGGCTTCAAATCTATCTCTTTGAAGAGCCTCCTTCTGCAGACTCGGTGTTCTTGCTGCCCTTGGTAAATGAAGCAACCAGGAGGACAGTCAGCATGGGTTCAACAGGTGATTTTCCTTTCCAGTCTAGAGCTCCCCACATCCGGGTGTCTAATATTTGTGCCTGTTCTCAGCATTTGCTGATCCCTCTTTCCTGCTACCTCAAAGGACCAACACTCCATGTGAAAAGGCCATGCGATAGTCTCTAATTTTGAATGGGAGTGTGTATTTGATCAAGTTCTATGTAAATTCCATCTGCCAACAGAGTGAATATTTCCCTTGCTTTAAAAATACACTTTGCCTTTGTCAGTGTTTGTGTTTCCATAAGTGCCAAAGCTCGGATTTATTGTTTTCCATCCCCATTTATATTCAGCATTTCCTAGTCCAAATTCCTCTTGCAAAAGTAATGTATCTCCCAACAGATAGAGGCCTTTATCAAAAGTAAAGCAACAGAGAACCTCCTTTCTCTTCTTACGTCCTATTTGCGAGATACCTCCAAGGGCATCGCTAAGCCAAGGTCCAACCCTTGCCATTTATCTTGGGTATTGTCTCAGCTACAGTTTCCAATCACTTTTTGTCTGCAAAATCATTAGTCATCTCTCAACCGCAAATGCATGTAAGTTGTATTTGGAACATACTAAAATGTGTCATTAAAACTAAAAGCATAAATTGCCTTCTCCCGTCTCGAATCCTCATTAGGTGGTCCAGTTATTGTAGTAGCATTTTTGCGTCTCTGAGATAAAATTCTCATGAACTCAAAGGAGGAAGAGCTTGTTTTGTCTCATGGCCTCAGAGGGTGCAGTCCACGGTGACAAGGCAACTCAGTTCACACATGGTATGGAGGAGACAGAATGGGAGACTAGCTCACGCCTGGATTTCTCCTGTTCCATTTATCCTATGCCAGGGCTCCCAGTCCATGGGATGATACTATACCCATTCAGGCTGGGTTCTCCCACCTTAGTTAATCTTCGCTGGAAATGCCTCCTTAGAAGCACCCACAGGTATGCCTCGCCATATCCTCTGTGACTTAAAAGCCAGTTAAGTTGACAATGAAGATTAACCATCATAGAAATTTCCTATTAACCATATAGAAATTTTTATAGCCCAGGCTTGCCTAGAATTTACTGTGTAGCCCAGGCTGGCCCCTAAATTATGACAAATTTCCTATCTCAGCCTCCTGTGATTTGGGAATACAGGTGTAAGCCACCAAACTGGATTCAAATCTTCTGGAAATTTTCTGCACAAAGACAGTCGTGGTGATCTTGTTGAAAATGCAAATTCAATTTCAGACCTGATTCAGCAGGTCTGGAATAAGCAAAGATATTTCATTCCTAATAAGTCCCTCGGTGAGGACAATATTACTACTCCAACGATCACATTTGGAAGAGCAGAGACTGAAGTAGCCATTCTAAGTTTTGACTCCACCACTTAGGAACCAGAAAAAAAAAATACAGTTGTCCAGGTCTACCCCAGGGATTCCTATTACACTGGTTTTCAGAATGTCTTGGCTTTCATAGGCACATGAAAGCACCTCAGATGCTCCCAAAGCAAAGCGTCAGTGATGACTCAGTGACCTACTGCAAGACATAGCTGCCTACCAACATATAGCCTGGGCAATGAGCTCTTGCAGGGCAAAGTCTGTGCTCCTGAGAGCTTTTGCTCCTGCAAGCTTTGCACAGAGACCTCATGGGTTTGCAGCATTTTTTTTAAAGCAATGTCACCTATTGCCTAAATAAATATGACCCCATGAAATAAGTGATGTAGCTCCCTTTACTGAGTACCTTAGGGCCAGCTCATTTGAGTCAGTGAGTCTCCTGTGAAAATTCCTGGAGACTTAGTATTTATTTCATATAAATATCACACACCAAAACTGGGATGGTAAGCAGTTCCCTTTTTGCTCCAGAAAGAAAAGCTCAGGCCAAGGTACATTCAATTTGAGAGAGAATTATGACTTATTCCATACCTTTGTTGCTGGATTGGAAGTGACAATCTTCATCCACAACATGAAACAACACAAACATACTAAATACTTCACAAAATCTTGAGAGATCTTCATGGGAAGGACCTAATTATAGAGAGCCTCAAGCTATCACTCCCCACCTGTGAAAACATACTGTTTGACTTATCAAAGTTCCAACATATGCTATAAAGAAAATAAATACAACAAAATAAGTGTGTGGCAAAAATACTGTCTGCTTAGGGCATAGGTTGAAAAAGAGACATGAGACACAGAGCAGTGATTGGTTAAATTAATACTTCTACTCTCTTGGTCTGAAATTGGCAATAGTGATACTCTACTGGATAGCTTTTAGAAGACTGTCTGTGGCTGTGGTCATTCCTCATTACTCTAACCATCTAGTGGCAACTAGCAAACTTCTTTGGTACATTTAAATTTTTCCATATATAAGAGCATGTCTTTCATATAGTTTATTCTCATGGATATTTCTTCTGGGCAGTTTTACATATACACTCAGTATGTGTGTGTATGCATATGTATGTGTGTATGTATGTATGTGTATGTGTAAGTATATATATGTGTGTGTATATATAAATACAAATATATATGTATACATGCAGTACATATATATTACTTAGTAGTAAGATAACCTTGAAAATACTAAATGAATACTCGATGAGATTCTATAGAAGAATTGATCCAGCCTTATTGTCATAGTGAGATTTCTATCAATATCCACATTCTACCTCACATGCTTTTAAGAAATAAACCACGGGAAAGACTTGTTTCAATGGAAAATCCTGATCTTGAGCTCCTTGGGAAGGCCAAGTTTTTCATATTATCATGAATATTGGAGTACCACTTAGGTTGGACCAAGATCTTAACAACTCTAGTTCAAGTCGTTCTGAGACTTCTAAAGAAGGTTCAGTATATAAATGTTCCAAAAGCCACTGTCCTGTGACACTGAGTCATTAGGATCTTTTGTTCCCCAACATAAGTTAATCACGGGTACCAACCTACCTGAAAATTAGAGGAGTCCCCAAGCATTTATGTCTCTTTATGATCCAGTTTTTCAGGCTCATTTGTCTAGAACTAGGGTACCCGTGGCTCTATTAGATAAACATTAAGTTTGAGTTCCAGCCATAATACACACTTGTAATGTCTACTTCTCTCTCATGTCACCTAACACTCCCATCCCTGTTATGATCGATTTTCTTCCAAGACTCCAAACAAATGTCAGTTGGGTTCCCTTACAGATCCACCAACTATGCCCAGGCCTTCTAGATACACTCATGAACACAAATGATAGTGGGGCAAAGATGATACAATCATCAAGGTGTTCTGCCACAAATCTGAGGAGGAAAATGGATGATGTGTTAATTTTACTCATAACTTGCCTTTCAAACACAGGAATCACAGACTTTCTAGAACAAAATACCATGAGGCCTTGTTGTAGATGTTATTGGGACCAGAGTCATCTTGCCAAATGGGAAACCCCAAATCAAATTATTATTCAAGTAAACAAATGAAAAGTGAAGGCATTCCAAGATGCTTCTGACAAGGGGCAAATGGACTACTAAATCAACATTTCATAAATAAATTATCAAAATGCATTATGTAACACTAACATTAATGGCACA
This sequence comes from Bramus lutescens, assembly GCA_001685075.1. NCBI lineage: Eukaryota > Metazoa > Chordata > Mammalia > Rodentia > Cricetidae > Bramus > Bramus lutescens. The sequence goes on along the minus strand of LOEQ01001679.1, from coordinate 425,416 downwards.
CACCAGATTGCCAAGGCCCTTAATCAAATCTCTTCAATGTAGCCGTGATGCTGTGAAAGGGTCGCTTCTTAGACAGCTCATAACACTATGTAAATCTCTCCAGTGACGTTTCAGCCATCACCAAATGCTTTCCTTCTGATCTGTCTCCAGGCCTGACATTTTTGCAAATTAAACTGGATTACATTATCCATGATGGCTTAAATTCAATTATCCAAATAACTAACCAGCCAGCTCCATGACTAAATTATCCACCTGCTGCCTGAACTTTTGGGGTTTAACAATGTGCTGATTTCATTTGTGCTTTGAAAAGTAGAAGATCTGGATTTCTCTTGGAAGACGTCCAAAGAACTATCTTTCTTTTTTAAAACAACTCGGGGATAAAATTCAAGAGAGAACCTGAATGTACAAGATTCAACTGCTACAGAAATGTTGAGATAAAAAAGCTGAATTTTCCTTTCCAATGTCTCATTCTTCTAGAATGTTCTTCTGTCTTGTCATATCTGGTATGCTTTCTTGGGCATTTATTTCCAATGTTATATAACTTCAAACATCATCAGAATAGACATCTCTTCCTTGGTGCCCATCTCCAGGTCATGCAGATGTCACATTTTTGCTTATGGGAATGCTATTATGTCACCTTTCCATGTAGGACTTCTGTAATGAGGGAGACAGAAAGGCGGAATAAAAAGGGAGAGTATGAAAACTCCCGATAAGCAGAGGTATCCTTAGCAATTACCACAGCATGAACTGCTCAACTATTACTCTCCTGTGAGCCAAATAACTCTACCCTTCAAGTTACTGCTTGGTTGGAAAACCAATGAGCCCAACTTCATATTCTTATATTTTCAAAGTTCCATGTCCCTTCCCAGTCAGCAGTACTTCTTACATGTATGTCATGTTATCAACCTTTTCATTTTTGCCATATGATGGGTCAAGTCTCCATTATTTCTATTTACATTGTTATAGTTACTTGAAATTATACATATGTCCACATACAAGCAGTTTTCAAACTTGGTGAAGGGAATCTTAAGACAGAAACACATAAATTGTAAAGTTAGTAACTGTCAACATAAATATTGGTGGAAACTTTGAAACTAATGGCTAAAGACATTGGAGTCTTTTTTATAGAAAAATACTGAATGAAATGCCAGAGAAATATATTTTCCAGTTCATGTTTGAATAAAGGGAAGTGCAGACGTCTGTCTTATATTGGGAGGCAATCCTATGAATCAAAGAAGAGAGGGTAAAGATGAAAGGAAATGGGACTGCTAGACTTTCACAGTGTGGCTGCCATATCAGCATCCTTGGCCTGCCAGACAGATTACTGAAAGTTTGGTTTTGTTGTTTGAGGTAACACAGACTTACGACTTTTGGCTTTCATAGGTCAGAGGTCAATAAAGGCTTCAATAGGCTAATGTCAAGATGAAACAGGCAACTCTTCATTCCGGATTTGTGTTGTTGATAGAAGTCAGTTACTAAGAGGTCATTAGACTGATGTGACCTTTGTCTTACTGTCTAAGGGCCACTCCTAACTTCAGAAAACAATATATTTCTTTCTATTAATTGTTGTTGATTCTTTGTGGATTTCATATCGTGCATCCTGAAACCACTTATCTCCCCATCCCCTTGCCTTTGCACTCTTCCCATGTAACCCTCCCCCATAAAACAAAACAAAATTTAAAATAAAGCCAAAAAAGAAAAGAAAAAAAAACACAAAACAAAAGAGAAGAATCTCATAGTGGAACCTGAAGTGTGGCCCATTTAGTCACACCATTTACCCTTTAGTCACACCATTTTACCCTTTAGTCCATTCATCTTTACATGTTAGTGTTCATTGCTATGAGTCATTGGTCTGGTTCAAGGCCTCTGGTTTCTACTATACTATTGATAATGGGCTCTCTATGGGGCTCCTCTTGGATATCCTGCTGTTGTCCTATGTCATGGAGATCCTACAGTTTTGGATCTCTAGGTTTATCTTCTAACAATATATTTCTTGACTTGTGGCCTTCCTGTTTTCAAAGCCAGGATGACAAACTTGGCTTCATCTCCCATCACATTTCCCCAATCCATTCTCTGCCTTCCTTTTCCTCTCCATGAACTCATGTCATTCAGTTGGGGCCATTGTATATCCATCTTTGTGGTTCTATTTTAAAGTCAACTGTTACAACCTACATCACATTCAAAATATTAATTCCTATTGCCATGCAAGTAGCATATTTGGATGCCAGGGATTGGTAAATAGTGGGAAAAGAAGATGCACTGTTCTCCCTGACATAATTAGCCTGAATATATACGATCATAAACATTCCCAAAGAATGATGCCACCTTACATCATTTTGATGGCTTTTGTCTTTGATTTCTTGGTTAAAAAGGAAAAGGAGGGAGAGAAGGAGAGAGGGAGGGATGGATGGAGGGAGNGCAACAAAAAGCTACTCTGAATCTCCACAAAGCATTACAGGGCATTTTTGGAAGTTCCCTGATTCAGTCAATTGCCTTTTGAAGACTGAAGACTCCTTGTTCCACGTCTCCATCTTCCAAACATTGGGCATTAGTGTGTCTTTCATTGCAAACCTCAACAACGTGTGTAAAGCAGCCCCATTCAATCTCTAACATTCTCCTTACTGCTAAGAACCCCCACACTTACTTCCTTTGAAATTTGGGTAGAGATTGGTGATGCATAATATCTCATCACCCATCTCTCTGATGCAGTGAAAGAGGAAGCTCAGGAGTCTTGATTAGATAGATCATAGCTCATTAAGCAGATGGGATTGATTCATGCATATACTTAAGCTATATACATTTGTGGGTATGTATATATGCTTATATTGTGTTGTACATATATTTACATGCATATACATGAAACAGTACACAAGTAAGTTATCTCATTTTCTTCAAAAAAGTTCAAAACACTAATTTAATTATTATATTGATCTGTTTGTTTGTTTTGTTTTGTTTTGTTTTTCAAGATAGGGTTTCTCTGTGTAGCCCTGGCTGTCCTAGAACTTACTCTGTAGTTCAGGCTGGCCTCAAACTTGGAGAAACACCTGCCTCTGCCTTCTGAGTATTAGGATTAAAAGCATGTACCACTACCACCCAGCTATATTACTTAATCTAATTTATTCTTAGTGCTTGTTCGTAGGAATATACGTAAGACAAGAAATAATTGCATTTGCCAGATTACAACACTAAATTTGATGAATAAAGTGATTATTACTTATTTTTACCACCGCCACTTTTCTTTTACTTTGAACAATTCATTTTCTGTTCTAAGAATGAAAGGCTTTCTCAAGCTTGTTATCTATCTTCAATAAGCGCTATTCAAGCCTTGTCCTGAAAGGAGATGAACTGTATTGTGGTAAGACTTGGACTTTGGCTTGGGCACTTCCTTTTATAGAGGTCTCATGAACAAGAATCATAAAGAATCCTTGAAAATGACAAAGCACCCAGGCCTGTGTGAACTATAGGCTTTGTAATAAACATTGCCATCTCTCAAACGCCATGTTTCATTTTTTTTGCAGGACCATTGGACTTAACAGGGACTCAGGTCTATCCATTCCCATGGCTTATTACACAGGCTTAATGTTAGGCACCTAGGCCTTGCCAAAGCTGCATCACAGAATACCCAGTAACACCACTGACTTTCCTGCTGGGATGTCTGTTTGTCACTCAAAGATTCCAAATATTCAAATAATGACATTAACTGGAGCCCGGCTGAAGATGACACATAGGATATGTTAATATATTTGACTGTAGTAGTCATCCACTAAACATATGTCTATGAAAACATCATGTCACATCTCTTAATACATACATTTTAATGAGATAAATGACACACTGAATGAAAGCTTTAAGATTTCTTCCTCGCATTCTTCTAAAGCAACAGTAAGACAAGCAGAAAACTCAACAGAAGCAAAACGCTAGAATCTCGAAAGCAGATGGGCTGGTGTTAATTAAATGTTGAAGTCTGAATCTTCAGCCAAGGAGAACATGAAACACATCAGAGAACTCCCTGAAGATTTAGGAATCATTTGCCTCAACGACCTTTGGAATGAAGGGGTATTGGTAAACTAGTAAGGAGGTTTGGCTGAATGTTCACTGAAAAAGACAGTCTGAGCTTAGACAGGTCTCTTTTGTATGGCCACGCTGTAAAGGTAGCAGCCTTTGCTTACTGTAAAGGAAGCACAGCCTAGGTTGGTGAGAATTACAGTTTGCAGATAGTAAGGACCAGTCACAATTGCTGAACCAAGGGCCGAGTCCAGTAAGACCTGATGTCTGATGACTCAAACTCATAGTATTAATGTGACTTCTCGGATATCAAGTTCCCAATTAAACATATAAGACACAAACACAAAGGCTATCCTTCTGCAGAGACTTATGAAGTATGACACCAGGGAAAAAAAGAGGTCATCCCCTAGCCTCCAAGTGATGCTGACCTAGCTAACGAAAGGGAGATTACTGGTGAGACTGACTCAGTCTTCATAAGAGGATGAATCAGCAGAGAGAGATCCTGCTGCTAGAATGAGAATAGAGAAGTAATCACACTATGAACTAGACGTAGGGTCCTCACACAACAGTGAAGGTGTTAACATTGAGAGTGATAGCTGGTAAGAAATCAGGGGAGGGGCTACAGCTAGAGAACAGCTCCACAGTAGAACGCTCAGTAGCCTAGGATCCAATACCTGGCACCAAAGGGGGAAAAGAAGGGGGAACCAGTGACAGAGCCCCAAAGGAATGAATTCTCCCATGAGCCAGGACCACAGCTCTGACAATCAACCTAACCAACCCCTGTACAACCTTGAGTCAAGAAATTGGCCAATATATACCCAGACTGAAACATGAAAACTGAGAAAATGGGCTTGTTCTGTTTCCAGGTGTTATGTTCATGGCAAATATTTGCAAGGTGTTAGAAAATTGCATAGGGGGAGTATCAGTGGCAAAAATAAATAAATAAATAAATAAATACATACATACATACATACATACATACATACATACATACCAAATCTCCCAGGAAGAATAAGGCAGAAGTATGTAATAGGCCAAACCAACTACTACAGCACTGAGAATGACTTTTCTTAGAGTCTTCATCATTATCTCCTGCTTCTCATCAGAGTTCTAACTACCTTTCCCACTTTCCTGACTCAAATGGAAAAGAATGTGAGACTCACTTCCCTACACACAAGTAGGAAAGGTTCAGAGTTGACTCCAGCTGCACTGGCTTCCACAGAGGGATGCACTTGTTAAAAATGACATGGCAAAAGGATGTATAACATGTTGCTAACTGATGGTGCCCAGAAAAAATGATCCAGAGTCAATATTTCAAGAGATAAATGTTACAAACAGACAGAATAAAACTTGGAGAAGGATCCAGCAATAGAGACCCAAAGTAAAGGAGAGAAAGCCTGTATAGTTTCAGGGGAAAGCAGGGGTACAATAGGCAACTCTGGGCTTAGGAGGTGAGTGGGGTGCCTTTGCCAGGCTCCTTTAATGGGGCAGGATGATACAGTGTCTGTGGACTTCCACAAAGCCCCAGAATGTAGACTTGGGAAAAATGCACAGCAAGCTTTCAATAGCTGCCTGAAAAGTAGTTTACCTCACCTTTCAAACTTGGAAAGACAAGCCAAGGATGTGTTTATCACGTGCACACACCATTCTCTCTGGAAGCCACCAGCTTAAGGAAGGCTTTGCTGCGAACATCATAGTGGAGATCTTTGTGGATCATGAAAGGATGTCTCAAAAGAATCATCTGTACAAATGATTCATGATCTTAGACGTTAGCTCATGAGGTAGGCAAATTCATTCTCTAATAAGAACAATTAAATTAAAGATGAAGAATGTTTTGGGACAGGTCCACTCTTTTATAACCCCTGGCAGTGTCGTTGTGTTGGTAGGGACTTCCATTGACATTTTTCCCAGCTGTTGTGTGGTGGGAAGCAAAGTTAGGTTCAAGGAGAGAATATGATGATGAAGAACAGCAAGAAAAAATGACAAGAACAGTACTAATACAAGATCTAACTTTGTTCCTAAGTACCCTGACCTTAAGTCACTTCATATCTCTGAATTCATTCCTTCATTTGCAAAATTGACTATGATGAATATTAACAGTTTCCCTAAACAAGTTGTATAGTGAATGCATAGAAACACACACACACACACACACACACACACACACACACCTATATTTCTTAGACATTTAGGACTAAGCAATCGTTCCTCTCCACTCTTTGTACCTATTTCCAAAAATCACTTTGGAAAAAATCAAAAACATTGATTATTTTTAAATAAAAAACTCTTGGTCTGAAATCCTGAATCTGAGAACAAAGCCACACCCTTCTCCCATCCCCAAATAAAACATCACTGCCGCCCCCAGCATTTCACAACAGCCTGTCAGCCATGTGTGAGAATTCACAGCCAGTTTGTAGAGCAGATGCAGAAAAGATCAAAGCCCCGGGTCCCAGCTATGGACACAGTGAAAGACAAGCTGTCTTGAAAGGATCCGGTTGCTAGATTATGGGATGCTCCAAGCATGTTAAACAGGAGTGGAGCAGCAACAATGGAAATGGGATTCAGGGCAACAAAGGCGCAGCCATTAAATTTTCATGATTTTCAGAGCCCAGGACACACGAGTTCATCACTGTGGCACTTTTTATGTCAGGGAATTTGTAATGAGCATAGCTGCTTGGAAATTAGCACTGTTCATGGCCATAGCTTAGCACATAATGCTGGCATTTTGGAGATTGATATCAAAACTGTTGCACTATTAAAACCAAAAGATCCTTTAGTAAGTAAAGAAGCTAAGTGTCTGAGCATCACTTCCTTTTTCAACAGCTAAAAATGCTTTGTGCTATCAACTAATGTGTTCTTATGACGGCAACATGGGAGGGGTCAGTTGTGCTTTTTGTAGAAAAGTGTTTGATGTAGAAAGCTCGGCGTTGTTTATTTCAAGAGTAAATCTAGACTGATGTCTATCATTCATCTTCCAGTCCAAAGTAATTTTTATAATATTCCAATCTCAAGCATACCAAGAAACACATATGCACTAACAGACAAACAGACAGACACACATACACATGCACACATGCACAGAGGAGGATAGAAATCATTAGGTGTGATCTGTGTTCTGATATCATTGCCACCTATTTTGTACCTACAAGCAACAACTCTCACCACCTGGCTCTGCAGTTTGAGAATCCTCTTCTCAGGTTGGGGTTCCCTAAGTCATAGATTCTTAAATTGTGGGTTACAACAGAGTGATGGCCTGGACAACTGATGAGAGTGAAAAGTTTCCGAATACACAATAATTAAAACTCAAACACATTAGGAATCAACCATGCTACCAGTAGTGCTTGACCACGTCCTAGCAAATGCCTCCTCTGCACCAGTAATGTGGGATTCCCCCTGTATGCTGTGAGTATGTTATGTTACCATTGGTTAATAAAGAAGCTGTTTCGACCTATGGCAGGGGAGAATATAGCCAGGTAGGAAATCTGAACAGAGATAGATAGATAGATAGATAGATAGATAGATAGATAGAGAGAGTAGGCAGAGTCAAAGAGATGCCATGTAGCCACAGAAGGAAAAAGAAGCCATCAGAAACTTTCCAGTAAGTCACAGCCTCGTGGTGATACATAGATTAATAGAAATTGGTTAATTTAATATATAAAGCTAGATAGTAATATACCTAAACTATTGGCCAAGCAGTGTTGTAATTAATATAATTTCTGTGTGATTATTCAGGTCTGGGTGGCCAGGAAATGAATGAGCAGCCTCCACTTACACGCTACTGGTTCTGAACATGCAACATATACATTCTGCACTATGCATGCCTCACACCAGAGAATGTGCTTCTAATGCTTTGGCTTAGCTCCAAGATTATTTTGTATGTTACTAATTGCATCTAGTTTCTATTGTACATACAAAGGATTCTGCTCCTGTAGAAACATAATGGCTTAATTAGAGAAAAATAACAATTTTTAATATTTTCCTATAGCCATTCCTCAGCATGTATTAAATTAGCACAACTTTGATTTCAATTGTGTTATAATGTTTGGTTTTAAAATTACTATTCGAATTGCTAACTTCAGCCTAAAATAAAAAACAATAAATGAATTTTGAGTTGGGAATAGAACCGAATTTCCAACCATTTCTGAAATGGCCTTAAACACAGTTCTGCCATTCTATACTACAGAATCATACATACAAAACAGAATTGTTGGCACTAACTTTTATAAAATCAAAGTATCAGTCAACTCTGAAAAATATTGAAGAAGTTCTATGTCCTGGAGCATCAAATAGTCATCCAAGATTTCATTCTTTATATAAAAACAAACACTTCTATCACTAGCATAAAAATTTGCCTCCACTGTTAATAAATAAATAATGGAATTATGTGACTAACAAAAAATTGCTTTAATATGACTTCTTTGCGACTCACTGTCACTCTTTGATTTGTGTACCCTATTGCACAGACCAATATATTAGGATTGTGTAAAAAATTTTCAGTTGAGATGTGTAGTAAGTGAATATATTTAAGAAGTCTTATCCTAGAAAACAGTCCAAGCAAGGATCTGAGTGCAAATGGCTTCTTAGAGGGAAGGGCTAATGTCAAGGAGCACCAATAAAGAGAGACAGAAAAGGTAAAAATAAGGTACTGCTGCAGGCAGGAGATGCTCAGCTCCATTGGGGTGGTGTGGAAGACGGCATGGAAGACACCACCAAGACCGCAAATGCTGGCCTTTATCCAGCAGCCTTTTATCGCCAACGCTCCACAGCTTCTTCAGGCATATTCCCAACTGTTGTAGGAGGAGGCAGGTTGCTTCGTTCCCGGCTGCTCAGCCCCGAAATAACACAGAAACTATATGATTTAAACCACTGCTTGGCCCATTACCTCTAGCTTCTTATTGCCTAACTCTTACATCTTAATTTAACCCATCTTCGTTAATCTGTGCATCACCACGAGCTTGTGGCCTATCAGCAAAGTTTCAGCACGTCTGTCTCGGGCAGCGGGTCCATGGCTTCTCTCTGACTCCACCTCCTTTCTCCCAGCATTCAGTTTAGTTTTCCCTGCCTAACTCTGTTCCCCTATAGCTCTGCTACAGGCCCAAAGTAGTTCCTTTATTAACCAATGATATTCACAGCNCCAGCATTCAGTTTAGTTTTCCCTGCCTAACTCTGTTCCCCTATAGCTCTGCTACAGGCCCAAAGTAGTTCCTTTATTAACCAATGATATTCACAGCACACAGAGGTGAATCCCACATCACCCAACGCCTGCCCCACCAATGCATTCCCACACTGTCAAAAGCACTCAAGCTCTCTTAGTGGTGCTGAGAAATGGAGGCCATCAACATGCACAGGCGTGACAAGTAAGAAAGATGTGGACAGTGGGTCAACAAATCAACAAAGTCGATTTCCTGCTACGTACAAACCTCCGATCCATCCATGGCACCTTTTCACCCCTGGCTGCTCTTCCTAGCCAGTCAACTGACTCAGAGACCCCAGAGACCTTCCTTCTGTGCTTATACACAGTCCTGGCCAGAACCAGCAGTGGCAAACCAAAGACAGGCAGACGCATGCAGCAGACAATGAGAGGGGGTGGATGGAGTATCCCTATCCTACAAGCTTGGGGCCAGGAGTGTTTGAGGTTTCAGACATTTTGGGAGTTTGGAATATTTGCATATATATGAGAAATCTTGGGAATAGGACCAAGACTAAATATGAAACTCATTTGTATTTCACATAAACCTTGTCTATATAGCTTGAATGTAATTTTGCATATATTTTTAATAAAGAAAATTTACATGGTGTGGAATTTTCCACTTATAACATCATGCAGGTGCTCAAAGTTGCCAGTGTTAAGCCAAGTGTGGTGGCTCATACCTATAATCAGAGCACTCTAGAGGCTGAAGCAGGATTGTCATGAATTTGAGACCCCATAAGGTCTGGCCAGCCTAGGCTACAGAATAGGACCCATCTCAAAAACAAAAACTAAAAATATAAACAGTTGCTGATTTTTGAGCATTTCTGAGCTTGGATTTCAGGATAAGGAAGCTTAAGCTATACATGTGGCAGTTAAGGCCCAGAGGTTTGTGCTTCACAGCCTGGAACTTAACACGAACTCCTATTTCCTATTCCAAATTAATTTCAACCTAGGACATATTTTCTAGGAGCCAACTCCATCAGTTAGATTTCTAGAAGACCCTCCCCCGCAGTCAGCAATGCCAAGGGTGTGTCATGTTAATACTAGATTTTGTGCAACCAGCACTATAAACCCAGCAGGAGAGTCTGGGCACTCAGAAAATGCTGTTGTTTTCCAAAAGTGCCTGTCAACCTTCTCTGCAGGTTCAGTTCCAACTTGGCACACAGAGAACCATGGTAGAAGCACACAGCTTCAGTACAGCACCACAGGCCACCAGCCAGGGCAAGACAGCCACATGGGACTGAATGAGCATAAGCAAGGCCCAGAAGGTTTTAATTTAAAAATAATATGTTTATGAAAAGAGATCTTGGAAGGAAAAAACTGGTAGAGGGAAAATATAATGGTCCATGGAATAGTTGTTCATAAAACAAAAGGCAGACATAAAATAATAAATAAACAGGCTTGGGAGCAGAGCAGGTGTGAGACATTTGGTTCCTTGGCTCCAGGCAACAGGGAAACATTGGCTGTCTCTCTTGGTGTCTACACTCAGCAAGAATCATTTTCTATCAACACCTCATCAAACACTAGAATCCTCGTGAGAAAATGCTGGCCATGATCATATGACATACCTCTGATTTATGAGTTTTCTTTGGGGGAAAGTCTTTATCCTCTGAGCATGAAGGTTGTCTCTTTCCTAGTACCAAAATAAAAATTAAGGCAGGCCAGGCAGATGAAAACATCAGCCATACACCACTGAAAGAGAGCCTCAAAGACAAGAACTAACAGCCGTGTGGACTTACAGGGAATCTGGGAGCGTTAGGGTGGAGGGCAGTTTGGGGATAAGTAGGCAAACACAGAAGAGTGTGAAAAGCTATGTTCAAGAGAGAAGTTAGATTCTAAAAAGAAAGAAAGTGACTTTCTTACGAGAATTGAGGAGCCTGACAGAAGAAGGAGGAGTGAGTCACGTGGGTAGAGATGATGGCAGGGAATGACTCACTCTGACGTCATCTCATGAGGTCATTTCCACTCCAGACTCGCTACTCCTCGTGCCTGTGAAGGAGGGAGCAAGCAGAAAGGGCTCCAGATCTTCCTGTGAGAGTCACACAATCACTCTACCTGACTGTCAGTCCATAAAGTGATTTGATGTCCACGACCGTATTGTTCAGTGTTCCTTACTGTGTAACAAACCAACCCCAGAACTTACACAATGAAACAACTTATTGTTACCTCTCCTTAGTTTGGGGCTACTTGGTTCAACGGCTTCCACCTGTGTCTCATGCAATTTGTTCAGGTTTGACAGGGACTACATTCACCTGGAAGGGTCACCTGGGCTGCAAAATTCAAGGTAACTCATTCATTCACCTTGAAGATGATATTGCACCCTGGGGAGAACCTTCATGTGAAATAACTCCGTGGAACCATGGAATTTCAAAGCATGGCACTGGGCTTCTGAGACAGAATGACCCAAGACTAGTTAAGTTCTAGTAGGTAGCAACAGGGCACCATCACAATAGCTAAGCTGAACCTGGGCCTGCTCAGCATCTCTTCTTTGATATACATATACTATCTGTGAAAGTAGGTACAGTACATGCTCTGTTCAGAAAAAGAGAAAAAAAGATTTCCCCTTCCTGAGACTCTTGACAAATTGTGCTGCATATTAGAGATGAATCCTTTGGAAAAATATTAGCCACAGAAATCTAGCTCCCTGACCATGAAGAATGACTTACTTCATTGTCTCCTTAAGCCTTTTGAGTTGTTAGTTACAAATGGAACCATGCATTTTTGAACTTCAATCCCATGTGACCTTCCAGAATGTCAATTCAAATGGAATTTGATTGGCTAGAGAAAATTCTCTTTTTGGTAAGTTTCTGTAAAAATTCTCAGAAGGAATTCCCAGAAAGTATGCTCTCTGTAGAGGGCCAGCATGAATCACATATTTACTTACTGTCCTCTTCTCATTTGTCATACATTCATCATATGTATGTGTCTATATATACATATACATATTTATGTATCTTCATCCTGGGTGTTATGATAAGTGTTGTGGATGCATAGATAAAGGGCATTGTCCCTTATGCTCAAGGGTACAGAGTCATGAAAGAGTTTCGTTCATAGCTCATCTTACAAGGCTTAGGGAGCCAAAGTTTAAACCCAGCAAAGAGGCTTAAAGTTGCATATTGTAAAATTGCCCTTTAAAAAGACACCTCGGGATATAATCACCTCAAAACCTCCTTGTCCAAAGCCCAGAATTGATGTTTTGAGTCCAGTGTTGGAAACAGGTCGTTGTTTCAGTTTTCCAAGCAGCAAATAACAGGATGTGTTTGCATTGAGGTGGCCCATCACGCCTTCTCCACTTTCCCTGCTCTTCCTCCCTGGACTTCACCCTGCTCTATCCTCGCTGACAATGACTATGTACAGCTGCTTAAGCTCGAGTAGGAGCACAAGGGCACTTGAGTCCTCCGTTCAAAACTCCTATGATACTCATCTCACTGAAAACAATACCCAAATGCTTTCCCATGGCCCCGCATGGGGCACCCTCTGCTTCTCCAGTCTTACGTCTCACCATCTTCTCCTTTGCTCCCAGCATCCCAGTTACCCAGACTACTTCCTTCTTCCTATGTGCCAAACCCACTTCAAACCTGCTCTGTCTGCTTAGACCATACCCTGCCCTCCATCCTCAATTAGTTTTATTAGTTTCTTCACTTCATGTTAGTCACTGCTTAAAAGAAACCTGGACAGAAAGCTCTTCCTGGCCCATGGAGTAGAAAACAGCATCCCCTCTCATTTTCTGCCTTTTCCTTTTGACTTTATGCTTCTTCATAGCATTTTGCTTACCTGAAATTGAAGATCTGACTTCCTAACTAGAGTGTAGCTTCTTGAAAGGAAGTGGGCCAAGACTTTTGTCAGCTCTGAGCTTCTGTGTCTTCTCAGTTCCTGGATGGACGGATGTATCTATGGATGGATGGATGGATGGATGGATGGATGGATGGATGGATGGATGGATGGATGGGAAAAAATTGGTAATAAATGGTAAACCAAGAATGTTCTTTGTATCTAACTTGCAATAAGCCCACAACAGATATTTTGCATTAATTGTTGGAAAGTTTTCTGAGCACTAAATAAAATAGTGTGTCTGCTTTCATAAGATTCAACTCTCCTCATCTACTCAGACTTCTCTTGTCCCTGGACTAAAATTGACCCCTTTCTTGGTCTTCCTCATTACATTATATGAAAAGATGAGGCTGTCAGACCACATACACTTTGATCAGGAAATCGAAAAGGCCTTACGTGAGGCAAAGTCATAAACAAGCTGAATTGTGAGAAAGCATAATGTGCATGATGGCCAGTTCAGAAATGAGCACCCAGGTTTCAGGAGTACTGGTGGCCTTTGGCCTTGAGATGAACCTTTGTAGTAATGCAATCAGCTGGATGGAGCTACCTTGCCCCCTTGCTTGCAGTGGTTGTTTGACTGGGAATGTATAGCGCTGACGGCCCAACTCTGTTTGAGACAGTCCTAAGGGCCAGGTGCATTGCTCCAATTTGGTTTTGCCTTTCTTCGTTCTGCCCCTTCACCTTGTAATGACGAAGGCCTCAAGACCATCATCTTCCCAACCTACGCACAAGGTTCCATCTGAGCATCTGTTTCCAGGAGGTTTGATCTAAGACAATGTGGTTCAAAAAAATTCACACATCCAAACAGTGGGTTCACATGCAGTTCAGTATTTTTCCAACCTAAAGCAATGTACTGGAACTGAGAGATTCTGGATCTCATTCCCCCATCCCTGTTGTTCTCTTACCCAGAGTATGAGGGCACCAGCAGAAGCACAGGCCACACTGTGTTCGGTCTTTCCCTGCCTATCTGCCTCTCTCCCTGCACAGTGCATGGAGCTGAGACCAGCTACATCAAAAGCAGGTGTAGCCACTTGCACCAGGAATAGCATCTAAGCTAAGTCGTCAGACAGACTTATTAAAGTCTGTAAAGGCAATTCCTCCCTGAAAGCGGACACATTGGACTCTGGTTACCTGAACTTTTTGTGAAGAATGGCGAAAGGTCAGCAGAAACTGGAAAGATGCCCCAGGAGAAACCAAGAGACCCTGAATGAGCCGAAGTCAGGAATAAGCGAAAGCAGTAGAAAGCAGGGAATATCTGACAGGGGTAGGCTATGAAGTAGAGCAGCAATATAAAGTAGGGCTTGGAATCTGGTTATTAGGAGGAAAAGAATAAGGGAGAATTGTTTAATGAAGTATAAAAGGTCCAACTTTTAGTGACATGTTGAGTGAATTCTGAGGCTCTGAGATACAGCATAGTAACTCTAATTAATGTCATACTGTTTACTTGACATTTCATAAAAGAACAGATTTTAAGTGCTCATGCTTACACACAAATGATGCCTATGGATGGCACGGATATGTTAATTAACTTGATTGTGAATGTATGCACAAATCAAATCACCACACTATACATCTTGAAAGATCATAATTTCTATCTGCCAAATATTTTCCTGAGGACAACTAGGATTGTTTTGTAGGACTTCGTTTCATCAGCCAAATATTGGTAAGCACATAGCCATCAGTAGGAAAAGACTGGCTCAACAATGTTGATTATATCCATATTATGGGATACCATAGGGCCATTTACATTAATGGCTGCATCTTCTGTATCTTCCAATGAGAACTACCTCATTTTAAAATAAAGTCAACACATGAACAATATAAAGGGAAGTTTAGCGCCTGTTTGACATCAATAAAGAAAGAAGCAGGCACAAACAGGATGACTCATTTGGCTAAGGAAACTTGGCATCCTCCTAAAATTTCTAAACTGAACATACTACATACCCAGTGAGTCTTAGACCTATAGGCCTTCATGTTCTGGTTGTTGAACTTGCTCATTTTTATTTCTGCGAATGTGGATAGTATTATCTCTCTAACTCCTCTGTGTGCTTTTTTAATCATTACCTGAAGCATACAGAGTTCTTTAAACCCCAAAATATCTTATTGAAAATTACAATGATTCCAGGATAATTAGTGGCCACCATTAGTTCTGACTCCACAGCAGGTGAGCCCTGTGCCATAAATCTTCAGAACTGATAAGAATGAGTGTATAATGAGGAGCCCGAGTAGAGAGAATATCTAATATCTGAGAGCTGGCTGCATAAATTCGTCAAAGACAAGCCAATTTGGCCAAACTGATTCCCAATCTAGGATTACTAGATTCCAAATCGTTAGTCATTGGAATTCCAGAACACATTTTGCTCAAATCTGTTCTGATTTCCTCCTCCCTCCTCACAAGAGAGCAAGATGGAGAGATTTAGAAGGCAAATCCTAAACTGGCCTTAGTGTTAGCTGTGGATCTCAGTCCCAGCAGGAAGTCATTGATGAGCTCTTGAGAGAAGCCTCAAGACAAGCTCTCATGCCTTGCTTCTTCGTGAGCTGGTCTGAGAGGGGCTACTAACCAGCCTTCAACCTGAAGAAGCCAAAAGACAGCAAAGAAAGCTCTCTCATGGTGGCTCCGTTATCTATGAGGCTATTTGAGTAAACAGATACTACCTAACAGCACGTTTTCTGTCTCATAGACCATCCAAGCATCCATTTACCTAATCATGCGTCCTTGTATACACACTGCATTCATGTTTTACAGCTGGGCCATCTGTGTTACCATAGTTATAGTCCCGCCAGCATTTCCATAAAAATGATAGTAAATCCTTCTTTTCCGAGGTTCATAAATAGCCCATAAAAACAGACTGGGCTGAAACAGATCCCCTGCCGTTTCCAGCCAAGACACCAATAGACTTTGTTAACAAATTAAACAAATATCAATTTACTTGGCAGGCTAAAATGTTATAAATGGTTACAATTTCCAAAGGCCATTATGTATTCATAAAGGAGAAAAATAAGCTAAATCTCTGCATAAGATTATAGAGTTACCCTCAATTTTAATAAGTCTGTAAGTCATTCCTTTAATTACTTTAAAATGTTAGAAAGTCAGACTAGTATTCTATCACCTACACGTGTTTCCTGATTGCATTTTCTAGAGATTTTTTGATAGTAAGCAGGAATGGGAAATGGCTGCCTTGGGCAATGTGGAAACTCAACAGGAGGATTTGTAAGATCTTGTAGGATTATTGGGAAGGGGAGGAAGATGCCAAGAACGATGACTGAAAGGGACGAGAAAGCAAGCCAAAGAGTCTTTTTTGCAGCATTTTGGCAAAAACTGCAAGTATCAGGAAGGGCCAGGGTAGCGATGCAGGCTTCAGTCACATGACCACCTATTCCTTCTCTCAGAAGTGTCGTGATGATAAACATTCAGCTTCCTTCTTTCTAACTGTCAACTAAAAGAGAAACAGGCCAAGAGGTGAAGGAAAGGGGAGGTAGAGAAACTAAGTGACCAAAATAGAAAGGAGGGAAAGAAGGAGAGAGGGAGAAAAGAGGAGGAGAGGGAGAAAGAAAGAGAGTCAATGGCAGAAGAGCACAGAGAGAAACCACACAAATATATACTAAGAGAAAAGGATGCTGTAACTACACAATGAAATGTTACATAGTTATTAGGACCTGTGCTATAGGAACAAAATACTTGATAACTTGGAATGCTGGACTCAATATGGCATTAAGTAACAAAGTATCTTACCAAAGAATGTGTGGCCAATGTAAGTCCATTTTAAGAAGAAGTAAATATTAGTTATCTTTCTTGTTGTGACCAAAAACCTTGCAGAAGCAACATAAAAAGTAGGAAAGATTTGGTTTGGTTTCTGGTTTTAGAGGGTTTGGCCCCAAATACTTGGGCATTACATTGTAGTGTTAGGAATGGGTGGCAGAGAAGAGCTCTTCACCTATCTTAACCCTAACCCTAACCCTAACCCTAACCCTAACCCTAACCCTAACCCTAACCCTAACCCGTTTCTGTGCTGTGATAAAACACTGTGACCAAGGTCAACCTGGGGAGGAAAGGCAGCTTGTAGTTCATCGTCCAGGGAAGTCAGGGTAGGAATGTGGAGGCAGAAACCACTGCAGAAGCTATGGAAGCATGCAGCTTCCGGGCCTTCTGCTCTTGGCTAGCTCTACCTGCTTTGTTATGCCCAGAACCACCAGCCCAGGGATGGCACTGCTTATCTGCCTTCCCATCCACTCCATCCCACCCACTTCATCACTGATGGAGAAAATGCCTACAAACAAATCTTATGGAGGCATTTTATCAGTTGAGAGTCCCTCTCCCAAAATGACTTGAGTTTGTGTCAAATTGACACAAAACTAGCCAGAACATCACCTCTTACCAAATAGGAACCTGAGAGTAAGGCAGGACTGTTGAGAGATACTACGCTCATCCTGAATGACACTTCCATCTTGACTCTGCCTCCAAGAGTTCAAATAGACTCCCCCAGATAGCACCTCCATCTAAGGAACAAGCTTTCAGAACTCGAGCCTGGGCATGACACTTCACATTCAAACAATAATAGCATGTATGTCTAGAGAAAAATGGGTGATAGGATTTTGAGTTATTTTTAGTTTCTTATTTTAGCTAATCTCCATGATTTATTTTTTTAACTAGATGTAAATTGCTTTTGAAAGGATGTGAATTTAAAAATGCAAAGTGCTTTACAGGTTTCGAAGCCTTGACCTAAAATGTCTGCGTTCCTTATGTGTTACTTGTATTATTACCCCATTGCACCCATGGTGAAGTTGAGACATAGTGCAGATCTTCCCACACAGAATCTCAAAGTAGAATGAAGACTTGAACTCAGGACTTAGTCTGAACATCTCAGCTGTCTTCCCATCCATAAGTGTCCTTATCTTCAGGGGAGGCTGAGTCCACTGAACATCACCTTTGACAAAGTATTAAACATGGCCTTGGCAGACAATATTCTTGCTGTAACATAGCTCAGGTTCTTAGCTTTGTGACTTGACTCTATAGCCAGTTGGGCTTGGGCTTTTCCTTCTCTCCTGGAGGAGAGGGTAGTTAAAGTGATATTGGAAATTCAGAGGGATGTATTGAAAATTGCTTGATGTTATCTTTCACATGCCATTTTGAAGGCATCCTTGTGTCTGAAAGGTCACTGCCCCAGCTAAACAACATTCATTTCCAGGTATTTACAGATGTACATGACAACCCCCGATAGGGGCTTTCATGATGGAAAAGTCAAAGCGAAGGGATATGATGGGCAAATATCTCTGCTGAACAACGTGTGCAGGATCCTTATGAAATAAAGCCATGGGTATGTTTCAATAGCAGACTCAAAATGAATCATGCTTTCCTGAGATGAAGGCTGGGACTCCAACATCCTCACAGTAGAGCATTCCTCACCCTAGTTCAGGGGCTGATCTTTGACTGATCCAACATTAGCAGTACAAGGAAGGGCTAGCTTCCACTTGCATCTTCCCTTCCTGTACCCAACTGACTGGAGTTTCATCACCAGCAAGCACATTAGGGTTAGTGGTCGCCAAGGATGTACAGAGGCCCAGGAACCTTCTTCTCATAGCAAATTCAGAAAGTGCTTAGAAAGAACAGTCAGGCTTACTTAAATGCTTTCCATTTCAGCCATATCAATTGGTGCCAATGGTGATTCAGGTTCAGGCGAGCCCTGGTTGTCAGAAGCAGAAGGCTAAAGCAACAGTGGCTCTGTCTCCTGTCATCTGGTGTGTCTTCCACAGTGGCCCGCTCCCATGATCAAAGCATTAAGCTATGTAGCTTTTCACACTCAGCAAGGACCACAATGAAAACCCACACAAGATGGCTTGCTAACCCTCCCAAGTAAATGCCAGATAAATCAGAAAAAATCTGTATAAGCAGGGGCAACTGTGGCCCACTATGTGACTCCTACTGGTTGTTCTTTTTGTGGGCTTTAGATAATGGTAAACACTGAATTCTTTGCTACGCAAGATCTAGTTTTTGATGGCCAGGGAGGTGGGGCAGGCATTGGCCTCTGTGTCAGATACTCCTAAGTTCGAATACTAACTTCATAACTTCACATTTACCAGCCATGGATCACCTCATAGCAGTTAGTCAATCTAGTTCCACTGAGACTCACTGATACCCTTTAGATTATATGCAACGTTAAAATTATTTTCATCATAGTACGGATTCTGTTTGTCAGTTTCTTTCTCATCTTTGCTTGCTTCTGTATGATACAGGTTTGTCCAGAGGCTGCACATCACAGGCTACGCGTCACATGGTATTGTCGTTGTCGTGGCCAATAGGATGTGTTCCTTTGTATTCTCATGTTTTCACTAAACCCCTTAGGAGATTTTCTTACCTCAGCATCTCATGCCTGGATCCTCTTTGGGTTGTCTTTGTAAGTACTGAGTGTACTGGATTTAGTCAGTTGTAGTCATCCAGCAGACACCAAAGACCTATCTGAAAGAAGCAGACTCTTCATGGGCTAAGGAAGTATTTCTGACGTCAAGCATTCCAACATGTGGAGATTTCTTAGGCATCGCCCAGCAATGTGCCAGTGTATAAATGGATCTCAGTCTAGGACAGTTAGGGTGTGGAATGTGCCTGTGGTGACTCTGAAAAGTAAAGGAAAAATGTCCCCCTCTACTTGTAAGGAAACCAGGGGCCTAGCATAAAAGCTTTCATATTTAATTCATAGTCTCTCAGTGTTAAGGTCACAGGAACTCAACAATCTTAAAAAAGAAAAAAAAAAGAAAAGAAAAAAAAGCAACCAGTCTTTTTTTCATCCTGTTGTGTCTGCCTTGCCAACAACCCATTTTTTTCTAGAACAGGACAGCGATGAACCAACTTGCCTCTATCTTAGGCCTGAGAGCCATCTTAGAGTAAAAACTAACTAGGTTCAGGTTCATTCCCGTTTCTTCTTAAATCTCAGTTTTTCAAGGATTGGGCTATGCTCCATCTGTAACTTTAACTACAAATCATTCTTTATGTACAAATGGCCTGTTCCAAAAAATGGCAACCATGTCTTTGATTCAAAAGATTATTATGAACACTTACTGTTATGATCACCTGTTATTATAGACCCCTGTTATTGTGACCATCTTGTAACCCTGCCTTTGTTTCAAAAGTTGATTATAGCCATCTATTGTTATGACTGCCTTGTTATAACTACTTTATTATGACTACCTTGTTATGACCACCTTGTTATATTCTGCTTCTGTAAACCTATGTATTTGGTTCTCAGATTCCCCCTTTGAAAACTCTCTAACCCTGAGCTATAAAAACCTGGTCTTCCCCATGCCTAATGGTGACCTCTTGAACCTTGCCTTAGGGAGAGGCAGGCCATGTACATGAATAAAAAAGCTTGCTTTAATTAATTTGGACATGATAAATTTTATCAGTGGTCTTTCTCCTCGAATCTTCAGGATTAACATTTAGAGGCTCATGAAATCAAGACCCCAACCCAAATTCAGAAATTCAGAAACCAGACTCTTCCCTCAGACCCTCCAGGACTGAAAACTCCTCCCTAGGGGCTAGGCACCTTGGAGACTTTCCAAGATCCCAAGGCATACCTTCAGTTTGTCTGCCTGAGCAGACAGCTGCATCTGAAAACAAAAGCAGCAAGCATCTGTTTACGGAGGCCTCCTCTGGGANCAGATACTTTCTGTGGCTTCTGGTTCTATCAGATTCTGATCTGGGGATTTGGAGGAATGGTCTGATGAGCTCCAATATCCCCCCACCCAGGGCAAGAGGTCACAATCACTTATCTGGTTACTTAGGGAGGCCAGAGTCATCCATTCTTTTTCTGACTCACCTTGTGACCTTGTGGACACCCTAGTGAGAGAGACTAGGAGCCCAGTTAGAGAGGCCTTGCAGCTGATAGCCCATTGGTAGGGTTTTAATGCCTAGTTTGGACAATGGAGCCAAAAGACTCCCCAAGATCCTGGGAACCAAGAGACTGGAAAGGCCTAGTGCAAGACATCAGGCAATACAAGAAGACAAGCTGGAAATCAGAGGTCTGGCCTAACAGAACAGGGAAAACCAGACATTTAGGTAGTACCTGGTGGGTCATTGCGCCTAGATTATGCAAGGAGGAAGTTGAGAAAAAGCCTCCTATTTTACAAACAAAAACAAAACAAACTTCTTTGGTCCAACTGATGAATCTCTGAAAAACCTCAACTGTTGTCATTGTCTTTGTTAATTTTGTTCTGATTTTGTCTGTTTTTGTGTGGTCAGACTTGCAACTGAGACAGATGAATTCTGTGGGTAAGAAGACTAGGAAGCTAGATAGTCCTCTAGCCTATGCCCTATGTTTTAGTTTTGATTTTGTTATCTTCATCCCTTGTGTGTGTTTCTGTTCCCCTCACTAATCATTTATAGTTACAGGCAGACCTGGGAGCCAGACCAAGATCTAGCTGCCACCACTCCCACACTACTGGGACAATGTAGGCCCCCACCACCAAGCATGCCACCTTGGGCAACTTTGTGTGCCACCACACACACCCACGCCCAAATCTACTGCCACTTGTCCTGGTTACCTTGATAGCAAGGGCTGCAAATTTCTCATCTCTAAACTTCCTGGTTACTGGATTCAGTATAGCAGGCAGTTAAATGACTTCTGGGTATGGATAATGTTGAAATGTTGATTTATGCTGTTCTAATGTAATAAAAAGCTGGCTCTAGAGTTGGAAAGTATCTGTCCTATGTCAGAAGAATCACCTGATTTTGTGGCACAAAAATAAGGGGGAGCAAGGCAGAGCAGCTAAAAAATAAAATTAAACTATTGGTTTCAATTAACTGCCTAAAACTTTAAGAAACCTTATCTCAAGATCTGTAAGATTATTATACTTTCTGTACCTCAAGATTTATAAGTTTATTGAATATGGCTAAAAATGTGTAGAATTTGTCACAAAGGTTTACTTAAAACTTATAACGCAGGGCTAAAAAAGCTACATAGGTAATTGTGGTTTGATAGGAATGGCCCCCATAGATTCATGTGTTTGAATGTTTGGCCCATAGAGAGTGGTACTATTGGGAGGTGTGGCATTGTTGGAGTTGGCATGGCCGTGTTGGAAGAAATATGTCACTGTGGGAGTGGGCTTTGAGGTCTCATATGTTCAAGCTATGTCAGTGTGACACACAGTTTTCTGCTGCCTGCAGATCAAGATATAGAACTCTCAGCTCCTTCTCCAGCATCATTTCTGCCTGCATGCTGCCATGCATCTCACCATGATGATAATGGACTAAACCTCTGAACCTCTGAGCTATCCCCAATTAAATGTTTTTTTTTTTCCTTTATAAGAGTTGCCGTGGTCATGGTGTCTCTCACAGCAATAGGAAACCTAACCGAGACAATAATCTTACCATTAAGGCTGCAAAACTCAGCACACAGTCAGAGCCACCAATCAAAATGAAAACAAAGACCTAATCCATCAAAGTCCATAGTTCTGGGCAAGTCTCCAAAATGTACCTGCCTTGCTCTTTAGATCAGACAGTTCTTCTGACTATCTGTTCTTGTTAACTAAAATATGTTAAACCACGTTTTATGTTGAAGGACTCATCCTGAGAAAGGCTCAAGAATACAGCAGAATCCCAAACTCCCAACATAGTGACTGGTCAACTAAAGTTAGGCCTATGAACAGCAAACACTAAACACCAGAAACTGGGATATCCCTATCTTACAATGCAGTAACACAATGACCTATGCAGTATGGAAAACAGTCTTTAAATTGTATCTCCTTACCTAATATCTACTCAGGCTTACAGAGACTAACTTAAGAATATACACCTAGTCTCATTATCTTTGCCAACTTTGAAAGTGTTATCTATTTTGATAAACTGAGTCATATAAGAAGCAGTGATATTCTGCAATGGTGCACTACGAAAGTGCCAGGAAAGTGAAGTTGCCAGTCTCCCTACAGACTGTATTTATAATTTAAAGTTTTATTTGATAAGCTTTATTTAGGCTCCTGTTTGCCTTCCTAACAGGCTTCATATTAGGGGATAAACAGGGATCAGATGTAACTTTTTCTATTTAAAGGAACTTGTTTTACAAATACTACTCTCAGTAATCAAACACTTATACACGTCTAATTATAAATAATTGGATAAAAAATTTAAGGTAATATAAATGATAAAGCTCTAAAAATAATTTAAATGATAAACATCAGAGAATATAAAAATCTAAATAAATTATAAGGATCTAAAAATGACTTAAAGTATATAAATACAAGCTATTCTATCCTGTTATTATACTGAGATTTCAAAGGTACAATGTCTTAAATTTAATCAATGAGGTTCTGATAAGCTGGTAAAGTATGAACTACTATTATCAGTAACAAGCTCAAGATTTTAAATTTCCATTGGTTGTCTTTTAGGTGTAGACATAAAGATGTTTCTCATCATGCTAAAAACATCTCTGTCCAGTTGGGCGGTGGTGGTGCACACCTTTAATCCCAGCACTCAGGGAGCAGAGGCAGGTGGATCTCTGTGAGTTCAAGACCAGCGTGGTCTACAAACTGAGTTCCAGGACAGACAGGGCTATTAGACAGGGCTTAGAGAAACCCTGCCTCAAAAAACCAAACAGAAACAAAAAGAAAAAGAAAAAAGAAAAAAATCCTGTCCTTCCTATCTATCTATCTATCTATCTATCTATCTATCTATCTATCTAT
>LOEQ01001679.1:367385-398690 GCA_001685075.1 Bramus lutescens | reverse complement strand
AAAAAAACTCTTGTCTCCTAATCTGACAAGCAGACTATTGAATGGACCCTAAAGAAATGAAAATTTCCCCAGGAATGTCATGGTGGGAGAAGGAAAAGGTACAACCCAGAGAGTCAGCTTGTCTCTGGCAAAGAGAATAAGAGAATGCAGTTCTAACAAGGTGACAGACAGAACATGTGACAGAATGAAGCTCAGAACAATGGGTGGACCACACCTTGGCTTGACTGCTTCCATGTCCATATACTCTTCCCTTTATTTAAACTTTGATCCTACTTCAGGGCCCCAAAGATAGACTTGAGGGAGTCATTGGATCTCTTTGTCCTTCTTACCAATGTGACTACATTAAATGCATCTCTTTTTCTCTGTCTTTTACTATTGATTTGGCTGTTTTAATTGTCTTATGAAGTTTGGGTGGCTGAAACTGACATACTTGTATGCACTGTATCCCCAACTACTATGAGTACCTTTTCCCCCTGTCCTAATTCTTCATATATTCAAACCAAAAATCATGTTACTACCCCAAAGGTCATGGTTAAATCGTCCTCTGCTTCTCATAATTGCTCATCATTTTTGTTTATTTGAGGCAGGTGCCCAAGCCTAATACGTTGGCACTTACAGGGCATGGATTTTTTTTTTTTTGCCTCCAAAACTCCAATGACAAAACAGGGAGAAGCATTGACTTCAGTAGTTGTTATTTCTCAGGAAAACAACAATAAAACCGTGTGTGTGTGTGTGTGTGTGTTATATGTATATGGATATGTGACAGATTTGTTGTAGAGAGTGAGGAAGAATGTATAGCTGGGGATCCCTGAATTCTGGATTAAGCTGTAAATGCAGAGAGGCTTTGGTTTCCTTGGTAGGAGAATAAGGGAGTGGTGGCCAGGGAGAGATAAGGGAGAGGTGTTAGAAACTCTGGAGGAGATCTCAGACTACAGTCGCAGGGTGCAGAGTGGCAGCGGAACCACTCAGACTGTGCCCAGCCTCCGAGGCCTCTCTGGAGTGAGGACACCAGTGCTTGCTGCAGGGACAATGAAGCCAATAGGAAAAGCAACCTCTGTTTCAGAGGATTTTCACCTCGGTTGCTGACTCTACTGCCAATTACAGTTCCCAACTGCACGTCTATTGCCCTCACTTGATGTTACTCTGGCTTTCAAATCTCCTTTTGTACCTCCAAGTCATAGGTTTCTCTTTCTGTTCCCTGCATAGCCCTTCTGAATTGGCGCTCTGGGAAATCCACCTGAAAAATGTGGTAAGCACCTCCAAAGCAAATGCCTCAGGGCTGCTTTGAAACTCAGCTCAACACACACCTTCTTTTATGGCCCACTTCTAAGACCAGGCCAGGATATACTTCATTCTTCGTTTACTGAGTCCCATTATATTAGAAACTGAGGGAAGGATGAGAATACACAACAAGCACAGTGAAGCCAGAAGAAGAAAGGTTCCCAGGAGAATAAGAACAAGGCCGCCATTAGCAAATATGGAAAATTCTTGTTTCTTCTACAGTGTGGAACTCCAAGTCCTGTTGGCAAGGGAATGATCTCAAATAGCTAATGTGGAGAGCTTATGTGTCATTTTGGTGAATTGACTCCAGAAACAAACCTTTCACCTTCGAAATGAGTCAATTCATCATAGCAAGCATTATTCTATTGTCAAGGCATATTAACAACGTAGAAACACAGCCTGCACAATAGGGCTTTCGTTTTTGTAGAAAATTTCTTTTATTTTAAGAATGTCAGTGATCCTCTCTAATTTCTTACAGACTGGAATTTGTGGTTTAATGATCACTTTAGAGGAAAATGAGAAAAGATGCCAGTTGGAATCCACTGTTTCTTCAAATCAGGTCACTTGCAAGTTTCAGCTGAGTGATGAATAAAGATCTTCAGTGGCTAAGTTTCCTCCTAGGGAGTGAGCTTTAAAGAGTCACCAAATGGCTTATCTGTCAATCCCGACCTAAGTGACAATTAGTAAGTCCCCAACATGCTCCTGATCAATAATCTACTTGAAATGGATAGAGGAAGTTATTTTTGTCAGAATAGGTTAAGTTATGCTTCCCTGGCTAATAATTGCCTGATATCTGTGGGTCTGAACACAACAGTTTTTACATAAGATACACATTTGCTACTTGTATATAGAAAGGTTTACTCCATACAGCTTCACTAGGAACCCAAGCTTGTCAAGGAAGTAAAAGGAGGGAGGGATAAAGGGAAGGAGGAAAATATGGAAGGAGGAAGAAGGGGAGAAAGAGAAGATCATTACTCTAAATCATAGAAGCTATACACGTTGATCTAGTCACGCTGTAGCACCTACAAAACACAAAGCTGTCTAAATTCAACAAGAATTTGAAAGCACTGCTTGTTAACAAGTGCAAAGTTTACCACACTAGACATAGACCCAAGCCCATCAACAAAGCATTTTCTACAGGAAGATAAAAGCAAATAGAGCAATACAGTAAGATGGCCCTAGAACACAACTTGGAATGTTGAATTCTTTAACAAGATATTTGAAAGAGAGAGAGAGAACATATAGATAGTCACATCTTTTATCAATGAGATCAAGCAGTTAATGTTACTTCCCTAAGATCACACAGCTTAGTAGTAGAAAAGCAAGTGCGTTGGCTCAGCAGGTACTTGCTTTGTAAGCCTGGTGACTCAGGTTTGCTCCCTACAACCTGTGCATATGTGGATGAAGAAAACCAAATCCACAGAGCTTTCCTCTGACTGCCATTCATATAGGATGCATGTGTACGTGCGCGCACACACTGTGCACATACATAACAATAAACAAAGAATGAAAGTCAAAAATAGTGAAGTAATATTTGTTTTAGGAACATTTTATATTAAAACTCACTAATTGCCCCTTTTATTGCTTCTATTTTATTATTATTTCTTCTATCATAAGGAGATAATTGTTGAATCTTCCAATGAGAATAAAATAAGATGACAAGTCCAGATCATGCAGCAAATTTGGGCAATATAATCAGATAAGCAATTGCCTGGAACTTTCCCCAAGAGCTTATCCTTCAAGCAAAGCCTCAGGGTAATGTCTGAACACATTAGGAATGACATTTGAAGTCAAGTAGAAGGATTGGCAAATATTAAAGAAAGCCTGATCCATCTAAGAATTTTCCCACAACTATGCTTTCTTAATCCATAGAGGACTTCAAAGATATGAGAAATTAATTGCAGAACAAAATATCTTGACCACAAAGTTTACATACTTAGTTTCACTGCAGAGCTAGCTTAAAAATCAAAACTAGAAATGTCAAGCTGGCATGTATACCATCTCATAAAAAAGTTCTGTTGAAATCATTTATCTTTAAGCACCATAGAAGTATAATAATAATGATGACGATGATAGCAATAATAACACATTATAATGTATATAAATCCATGAGAAAAGCTAACAGCTCTATTATGAGATCTGCATGGTTATGATGGAGAATTTAACCATGGCTGGTAACAGGATTGAGCTTCAGTGACTGAGAAATAGTCAATGAGCAATTATCTGCTGCCTTTAATGAAGACAGATGTGATTCTTTGACTGTGATACTCTTATTAAAGGCAGGGAGCAAGGGGTGAACTGGTGAACCACGGCATCTTAGCAGCTTTCTGTACCAAAATTGATGGTACTGAAGAACCTTCTTACCACACACTTGGTGGCCGCTGCGTCACACGCTCTGGTCTGGAGAATCTACTCGGGCTGTGGGAGTGAGTAGCTTTTCCAAATGAAGCTAAAATTTGCTGGGCTACATTTTTCAACTATGTGTTCTTATCTTTGTCCTTGTCAGATGTGCACTATGTCCAAAATGTAAATTGATGTGTTTACATGTTACCACAGTATCAGAATTTATTGAATAGCAGAAAATTCAGTTTTGTTGGCTGTAATATGCCAAGTAGTCCTTATTTCCCTCAAGCTTGCTGAGGCAAACATAGGGTCTTCATTCTAATGTTAACTCCTAATATTAACTTTCAGATCACATTGTACACATTACTGTGTGTGTATGTGTATGTATGTATATATGTATGTAGAGGAGAGGGTGTGTGTGTGTGTGTGTGTGTGTGTGTGTGTGTGTGTGTGTGTTACAGAATGGCCGCAGTGAGTGTAAGGGGCCAAAGCAGAGAGTTTCAAGAGGCACATGTAAGCAGAAAGCTGACAAGGAAGCAGAGGAAAATCTTTGTGGAAATTAATGACCCTGCTGGGGTCTGCTAGGTCTACAGAGTCAAGATGCTGGGTCAAAGTTGAGCAGAGCTCTCAGGATCTAGTTAAGCTAAAGAAGTGAGATAAAGATCTTGGAGGCCACCGAGGCAAAAAGAAGGCCAGCTCTAGACTAATAGGAAGATGAACAAACAATAGGTCCAGGTTGACAGACAGACAATGATTCAGGTAGGCAGCATAGTCAGTGGGAATCGAGCCAAGCTAAAATCCCCTCTGAGAGGAACCCTGCAGGTGTCCAGGCAAGGAAGCGAACCTGAAGAGATGAAAATGGAAACTCAGTTCAGACTGACTGAATCAGCCTGGATCAAGACTTCAGGTAGTCTGATGCCTGACAGCTCACTGTCAGCATATTTCAAACACAGCACAATCTGGGGGAGGGTTTCTGGTTGGAATACAGTCCCCATTGCACAGGGCAGCGTAATTACAGGGAAATGCCAAGTTCACTTGGGGACAGAATTTTGCTTTATTCTGCAGCCTGACTGGCCTTTCCAGTCTTCACACCCAGATACTCTGGAAACATGCTTTACTAGAAACCCCAGTTTGAGTGTAGTTAGGGGAGGAGAACCCTACTCCATATTCCAGAGGTGAATGTAGTGCAGGTGGGGGCTTACGGGGGCCAGGAGCATTGTTCAAAGAGGGTGTGTGATCATGGAATGTGCAGATAAAGGGGCTGCCTGCTGGGGACATTACTATAAGAGTGGATTGTGTGTGGTGCCAATCAAGTAGCGTCTCAGTCACTCGGCTACTTCCAATGCTTGCCTACCTCTCTGTTGTCCATTCCCCCTTCAAACACTACAACTTCATGTTCCTTCATGTTCCAACTTCATATTTTCTAAGGAGTAAAATGAGCTTGTCCTGAGCACCTTATCAATATCTCCAGGGGAGTGAAGTGTTTAGGACTCAGATCACGGGTGTGTTCAGTACTCATCTATGCGAATGTGGTCTGCGAGAACACATCATCACATATCAGAAGCTGACACTCTCCTAGCTGGATGTGTTTTCCCAGACCAGCATTTTGGAAAGAAAAAAGGGCTAGGTAGGGAGAGCCTGGAATTCTAAAAGTGCAACCACCGTGGAAGCACTTGAATGCCCCAGCTGGTGTGGGGAAGCTTGCCCCCCAGTTAGTGTCCTGGCCTGGCCATTGGCCAGCGGTAATGGCAAGCAGTAAGCTTTTCGCTACACTGCTTTTATTCGAGCTGTTGTTCTTTTGACTGTGTTTGAA
Source organism: Bramus lutescens (assembly GCA_001685075.1). Classification (NCBI taxonomy): domain Eukaryota; kingdom Metazoa; phylum Chordata; class Mammalia; order Rodentia; family Cricetidae; genus Bramus; species Bramus lutescens. Next base: position 393,253 of record LOEQ01001679.1, on the reverse strand, counting down.
GAGACATGGAGACTGCACACCCAATGAAAGCTTAGACATTACATGTTACAGGAGAAGACAGGAAGGCCATGAAAAGAAAGTTGTTAAACTGAGACAAAATGATGAGATTTACCCTACTTTAGCGATGACAGTCTCCCTACCTTTTTACCCATCTTAGATCCAAAGGTTACACAGGTCCAAAGCTAAGGCCATGGCTTGCTAACCAGCCAATCAATCTGTACGGCGTAGGTGAAAATGAAGAATCATGTGCGTCATTTCTTCCCTTTGCCATACGCAAGACCCTAGAAGACAGGTGTCTTAACAAGAAGTTGTGAAGATTTTCTCTTCCCATGGATGGATAGAATTGTCAGCAAACTCTGCACCCCAACATGGAAACAGTCTAGCGTGTGAACACATAACAAACCGTACACCTAAACCTTTCCATGGACGTTTTGAAAGAACTGAAATTTTCTGCTGTCTTTTGGATCACAACCAAAATCTGTTTAGAAAGCACATGGGCTGGGTGTTGATGTCAATGTGCTCATTTATACAAGGAGGTTGATTGTGGCTCAGAGAAAACCCAGAGTGAATTGCAAAAACCCATGCTTTGAGTGGGGTACCTGCAAAACAGGGGTTCAACATATTTAAATGCGCAAATATGAAAATGTGAAAATTCCTAAAGCATGTGAGCACATATGTGACTTCAACCACATCATTTACAAGAGTAATGGCTTCTAAAAGAGACCTTTCCAATGCACTAGAATAGAGTTAAGAGCTGGGTATACAAAAACCTTTTACTCTAGGCCAGAGTTTGCGCTGTTTTCTAGACCATGCTTGCTAAACAGAAACTGCTGATATGAATTTTGTCCAATTCACAAACAATTACAGTAAGGCACAAAAGTATTGATCACCCTGCTCAATTCCTCAACCACACTTAAAACTCCTGACTTCTCCCTTTTTTTGAAACAACCTTGAAGCATGGTCAACCTCCCCCACCTTCACTGCCCCCAAGGAGGCTCTGCCATCTGATCCTTGTACCTTTCTGATCACAGAACTGTTTCTGTCGAGAGTGATTTATGTTTTGCCCTTGGGAGAAATACTAGAAAATATGTAACCAGACCCTAGCTCACAAGCATAGAACTTGCGGTTCTGACGGACAGTGCCTTCTCAGAGCACATGGCTCCATACACCAGTGGTCCCTCTGCTCAAATATATCCAGATGTTATTGTGCCCAGGTATATTGAAACAGAAAGTTCATTTTTCTTGAGGTTGAATTCCATTGAACACTTTCTATTGAGCATAGGTAATGGTTTTCTGTTTCTTTGAATGTCTCTTTTGGGACTGTATTTGAAACATTGGGGTTTTTATCTTTTTAAATGTACTCATAATCTTCCAGAAGTTTTTTGTAGTTCTAGTTTTAACTTTGTTTTACTTTAGAGTAATTATCCATATTCAAACTTCATATGCTCTTCCTGCAATAGACAGCATTTTGAATCTCAAGACCTTTCTTTTTATCAGTTAGTAGCAGGAATTAAACCTCTAACTTGGTATACGGTAAGAAAATGCTGCGCCATTGAGTTTATGAGATTCATATTTCTGCAGTATCTTTTGTAGATATCTAGGAATATGCATATATGTATATAACTGGTGGCAGAATCTGTGTGTGTGTCCACGCACACGTGTGTGTGTATGTGTGTGTGTGTGTGTTTGTGTGTGTGTGTCTGTGTGCATGAGTTTGGAGGTGAGAGGTCAACCTTGAATATCATTCCTCAGGTACCATCTACTTTTTTCTCTTTTTTTGTCTCATGAATTCCTGTGTCTAACTGACTTGGAGCTTGCAAATTATGGCAGGCTGACTGGCCAGGGATCCCCAGGGATCTACGTCCTCACGTCTGACATTTTTTTAATGGATTCTAGGGATTTGAACTCAGGTCCTCACGCTTACATAGCAAGTACTTTACTGACTGAGCTCTCTCCCCACCCCATTTTTGCAGTGTTCTTAATGACCTTTCCCCAAAGACTCTTTTTTAGAGAGTTCAGCTATTTTGTCAGTCAAATTGATGTTGGCACATTTCCTTTGCTCTGCTGAAAATACTCCATGATTCTCTAAACTGCTATGTCCTATGAGTGAGCAACTTCATATAGAAAAGTTCTAATGTCTATTTAAAGACTACAGCAACAGTATCACAAAACTTTCCATAGCAATAATAAACACAGTAGCATATAATGCATTTCTTAGCTTCATACAGTATGAGAATGAAAAGCCATAGATATACATACAGAAGTAACTCAGAGTTGACTAGGACACACCATACTGCTGTACTAGGAACAAAACTGAAAACAAACCCATAATTTTTTACTTTATCTTGTTTATCAGACTTTATACTATGTATATAACCCCATAATAAGATGAATTCATTAGCTAGATAAGATATAATGGACTAGATTTAGGGTTGCTTGGTAACCAATGGGTATCACAATCATATGTAGCTTCAGTTGTAGGTTTTCTGAGCACTAGTCTCTCTTTTGTGTCTCTTCCTCTGAAAATCCCATTAGTATCTACATAGCACGGCCCCCATTCAGAATAAGTAGATTAGTGGTGCCTTTCAAAATGGATTAGTGTTTCCTATGCATTTAATTAAAGTAGGCCTCATTCTATCATTCTTACAAGGAAAATGATGTGGGAAGATACTGAGCTTGTGCACACTGTCTGCAAAGATGTCTCCCAGTTGAGTTCTTACAATGATCCTAGTACCTCCAAGCGGTCAACATTTCTGGAATAATGTATAAATGAAGTATTTTTGACCCTGTAGGACAAAGGAGTCATTTTTGAATGAGAAGAGTCACACCCCTGAAATGTCACACTGCTCATACTTTCTTATAAGGTGCCGAGTGCTCTCACCATTTTGTTAAATGCTAAAAATACCAACATGGTCCTCAAGTTGGTAATCTCAGATTGGGAGAAGTCCAGTCAGGACCCTTGACTGGCTCATTGCTGTACTCAGCTCATTAAGCACATTCTCATTTGAAAGTCTCATCATGGGACCTGTTGGCTGCATAAACATCAAAAGACATCATTTTGTACATGGCCTGACTAAATGCGCTTGTCTATCACAGGGGTTGCCATTTTATGCGGCTGGCCTCACACCAGGAAGGATGCTAGCCTCGAGGCATTTCACATCTCAGAATGCATTTGCCTGATGGTTTTCATAAGGAACACAACAAATAACCTCAGAACTTCTACATCAGAGTTCTGCAAATATGACTACCCGTTAGAACCATCTGGGAGACAATTATGAAGTTGCATACTTAGAAGAGCTTCTCTGAAATTATAATTTCATCAGAATGCAACCCAGGTATAATGCTTTTTTAAAGTGTCCAAGGTAATTCAGGGGTCAAAGTAGAGCTTAGGTGGAAAACCATTGCTCTGTCTAGTTTCTTTTTGTCTCTGTCTCTCTCTTTCTGTCTGTCTGTCTGTCTGTCTCTCTCTGGCTAGCGCTGGTATAGTGAGCATTTTTGAATTATAAGAAAATGGTTTTTATTTGTGCTTTTTTTCTCTCATTAATTCCTCTACAGATGAAAGGGAAAACTCATCTCTTGGTTTTCAAAATCCTGATGGGCAATGCACAGCCATAAAAAGCCAAGAGGTGGGGTACTCGAGAGTAGTGTGGTGGTTTGAATGAGCAACGTTTCCTAACATGGTTCGTGTACCTGAATACCCGGTCTCTAGCTGACAGCACGTTGGGAGGGTGCAGCCTTGCTGGTGGTCTCTGAAGTTTTATAGCCTTGCTTCACTTCCTGCTCTTACTCTTGGCTTCCCATGTGCAGATGAAAATGTAGCTGCCAGCAGATCATGGAGCCATGCCCTCTCCCTCCCTGTCATGAAGGACCCTAGCCCTCTGAAACGGGACGTCAAAATAGACTGTTTCTTCCTTGTGCTGTGTTGGGTCACGGCATTTGGTCACGGCAGCAGAAAAGTCACTGATACAAGTAGTGTTCAGCATCCTCTCATTACTGGAGATCTCAGAGCCCCGTGGTTCATCAAGATCACACATGGGGAAACAGGAAAGAATAGTGAAGAATGTTCTTGGGCTAAGGGGCAGGAGAACAGACTCTAGGTGGTGTTTGGACTGGTAATGTGAGAAATAATCTCCTAGTAGAATATATCTGGATAGAGAGATAGAGATATGGTGAGACAGGGTGTTCCCTGAGGCCTACATGCACTGCAGCAAGCAAGTAACTAATACCCTCTCCCAAAAGCCATCTCTAATTGGTTTCCATGATTGCTGCAGAGTCAGCAAAACCTAGAGTATTCCTATTAGCTCCCTCTGCCCTGAGACATCATCAAGCAAAGTCTGAATTTCTCTCCATTGTTTCCTTCTATGACACATACACAGAAGCTCAATTCTAGAGGTCGGGATTGACTGTTATTTGAAGCTGCCACAGTGATGGTCAAACATTTAGCATTGACAATGCCTTACCTTTGTTGACGTCTAAGAAAGCACAAGGATAACAGGCACAGGACTCCACTGAAACAGTTAGTCACACCAAGCATGATGCTTGTTTGCAATTCAAAGTCCACCATAAATCCCAGATTCAGCCAAGCATCTTCCCGAGAGAAATGCCAAACCACCTGCCTCTACCTACACAGTCTCACATTTAGAGGGAGGAGGCTTGAGTGTCTCACATGAGGTTTTACAAGTGCCATGTTTCACATGGCATGAAGAGAGAAGCTGCTTTAGTTGTGGAACACCTCCTGCGCATGCCTAGACTTTTTGTATCTTATCCGTGAGAGCACCTGACACAACACAAGGGTGATGCAAAATGATTCAATACAAATCGTTGATGCTACCTGGCATAATGTTTGTTTCCATTCCAGCATTTACACACACTAGCAATACACAGCAATTAGCAAATTAATTATATAGCTTATGTGACATTTTCCAGTGAGTCATGTCCCATAAATCTATGAATGTCAGATTTATTTATAATAAGCTATTGATTTCAATTAAGTATCTCCTGCTAAAAGTAGCTCATGGATGATGACTTTTCTTTATCTTTCTGCTGGTAAGTACCACTTAGATGTTTCCTAGGAGGTCTAGTTATTAGTAATTTGTAAAGGCATTTGCTTATCCATCTTTCTTTTCCAGATGCCCCACATAAACTCCAAAACTAAATGGAAGACTCACTGTGGCCAACATTTTGCTTTCCAGTGTTGTGGTTCATGCCTATAACCCCAGTATTGAGAAGACTAAGGCAGCTGAGCTACATAATGAGACCCTGTGTCAAAAGGAAACTACAAACAAGCAAGAAAATTAGATCACAAATATGCCATTATATTAGTTACTTTTTTTTTCCTCTGACTGTGGTAAAACACCATGCCCAAAAGTGACTTAAGGAAGAAAAGATTTATTTTATCTCACAGTCCTAGAGGGATAGATTCCTCATGGCAAGAAAGACAGGGCATGGCGGCAAGAGCAGGAAGCTGGCTCATCACATTTTCATCCACACACAGGAAGCAAAAAGTGAGAAAGAGCACAGGCAATAGGATGAGCCTATCCACCCTTAAAACTCACCCCGAGCAAGGGTTCAAATACATGAGCCTAGAAGGAAGGGTTCTCATTCAAACCGCTGTGGCCACCTTGAACTGCAAACTGAGGGCACCAGGAGGGGAGCCCGTGCAGGAAGAGTGTCTTTGAAGTTCCCTTATTTTCCAAAGAAGCCAACTGCTTCCCGTCTCATTACCAATGAAGAGACTCAACTCAAATTCCTCGCCAGTAAAACCTGGTCCCAGGCTAGTGTCTGTTCTTCAAGCCATTTATCTCCCCCAAAAGACACCCCTTACCTCTCTTCTAAAAGTGTCTACGTCACCATTTCACCTCCCTTGTGAGGAGGGCATTGAAGCCTCGACCATCTGGTCTGGTTTTGATGTTTGGGTTCCATGAGGCTCCCACGCACGTGCGATGGTGATGAATGTGTGTCTTTTCTTCTGATACCCTGCAAGCTGTCAGTTGACTCCAGCAGACTCAGCCTTTGAACCTTTCCAACATCACAGCTGGTAAGTTCTTTCCATGTTTCCAAGCCCACTGCCATCTTACCCTCACTGCCTACATAGTCATGGCGAGTCTCTTCATGGAGTAAAGCAAGAAGAAATCAAAAGAATTATATGAGTACTCCAGCTCCTCGAACACCAGTTAGTTCAGCCCTTAGGCCCTGATATTCTTCATTATGCTTCCACTTGTGGGTCATGATTTTCTCTTAAAAATAAGGTATAGGCCACTCTTGAAACACATGCATACACTCATACTATTTTAAAGACATTGTTTTAGACATCACCACTGACCAATCCACCATGTACCACTACGCCCACCACAAACAACAAACTCTGGAGATGTTGGTAACACAGGGACAGGTGGATCTCTTTCCAGCTACCACTCTCTGGGAGAAAGGTGGCCTTCAAGGTGGAAACATTCTCTGCTCCCTCCTTCATGTAATCACCATGCTCCATTATGCTATGTATCTGCCTCCTGCCATATTCATCTTTGAACTTCTAGTTCCCAGGATAATACAACCTATACATAGGAGGCATACATTAAAACCTTTGTTTAATTAAATCATCTACACTTGGAAACACGTAACAAAATTCTGAAGGAAGAGCTTCAGAAATAATTTTCTTTGCATCACACATGAGGAGAGTCAAAGCCTTTTCCAAGATTACAGTTGGAAAGTATCTAAATCAGAGCTTGTGCCCAGATCTCAGCAAACTCAGATTTCTTCCCCTCCACATGGAGGTAAGCAAGCACCATTGCCATGCCTTCTTGTCACCTTTCACAGTGACAAGGTCAGGACTGCGACTCAATAATGTCTTCATTGTTTGTCCAACCTTTGCCTCCAATAATCCTCAGCTCAATTCTTGTTATGCAAAACGTAGGCAGTGAAAATGTTTAGGAATCTTATGGGCAACTAGGCTGCAGGATGAGGAGTGAAAGACAGATGCTTTAAGCAAAGGTCTCCACCACTACACACCAGTGTGCCTTGGACAATTTTCCCCCTAACCTGCTAAGCCTCTGTTTCCTCAACTGAAAAGGAAAAGGGGTGGAAGGGTTTTTCACTATAGCCCCTTTAAGTTTGGAAAGTTCCAGATGATTCCCCCCTCTAGCTTTTATACTCCCTAAACCACACACCTGTTTAGGTGGGTAGCAAGGCTTTCAGATTACATTTTACATACTCTTGATTTGGTAGTTTAATTTTACTGCCTGTAAAATATGCAGACAGAATGTGTACAAACTCACCACCTTCAGCCACCTTCTGTTTGAATTCAGACAAGTGACAAACCTTATCTTCACTCAAAGAGTGACCATGCCAGATCACTTCTGCCTTCCAGCTCTGTCTCCTTCAACCCAGAAGCTGGGGAAGTAGAAGACACACACAGTGACGATACTTCACTTCAAGGTAAGCCTGGATAACCTGGGGCCCCCAGGCGAAAGAAAACCTAGTGAAGATGGTGACCGTCTCTCCAAGCTTTATGAAATAAAAAGGGCAGGAGGATGAGAACAGAAAAAAAAAAAAAAAAGGACACAAGAAGAGAAAAAAAAAGAAACAAATAGAGTCCATGAACTGTTTGATTGGTACTGGGTCAATGAACTATGTTGTTGCCTGAGGATCCTGGCTCTGTGAACCAGGCTTCATTCACATTGGGAAGGCTAGGAAAATAACTCTTGGAGTGGGCGTAGCCTTATATTACTCCAGGCAAGTCAGGTAACAGACTTCCATCTAATGAGAGAAAATTGAGGCAGCAGTACGGAAGGACACTGGGCGAACCACAGAGGGATTCCCCCATACCCAAAGTCTCCACGGGTCCAGGTACACTGAGAGACATCTGCTGGCCAGTTCAGCCTTGCACCGCCAGGCTTTGCCCCATGTAAATGGAGGCTAGTAGGCAGGGGAACTGCAGTTCAGGGAGTGTGCTGGCCACACAGTGCTGTGTTTTTCATCAGCAGAGGCCATGTTGTCAAGGCTTATTTTATTCTTGTCCCTGTTCCTAGCAGCCCAGTGGAGTCAGCATTTCTAAATCCTGGAAACACTCTGTCATGAAGCAGCCCAGACTCTCTGTAACTGATGGGAGGATGCAAACACGATGGGTATTTTTTCAAGACCTTTTACCACTGGATCAAGTACAGTTAGGAGGAGAAATGCAGAAAGCTTTCAGGGCTTCTTGCCCGGCTCACTTGTTTTGATGCAGGAGGAAACTCTCCTGAGAATGCCATCACTTAAAACTGTGCCTGTCTCTGTCACGTAGCTAGCAAAGTTCCATCCTCATGGGAAGAGCAAAGACAACAGCCCTAGCTCAGCATCATCAGTCAGCTAGGACTCCTCCTGGGTTCACACTCTCATCGCCCAAGAGCACTGAGCCTTATAATATGTCCTCTTCAGGTTTAATTTCCCGAAATTTTGAAAGCCCAGAGATGAATGCAGTTGAGTGATTTATATTTACAAGAAAAGTGTTTAGTTAAAAAGCTGCATTCAGATAATGGAAGTGTTAAAAAAAAAGAGAGAGAGAAAACCAACAATAATAAATAAAAGCCAGCATAATCTTATACAGAACCATGATTGTACCTCAAAATCCTCAGCACCCCATAGACTTCCTACAGGCCATCTCTCCAGGTTTGGTCATGGTAGTCTATCCACCTAGAGCAGTGACTCTCAACCTTCCTAATGCTGTGACCCTTTAATACAGTTCCTCATGTTATGCTGACCCCTAAACACCATAAAATTACTTTGTTCCAATTCATAACTGTAATTTTGCTATTGTTGTGAATCATAATATAAATATCTGATGTGCATGGTGTCTGATATGTGACTCCCAAAGGGGTCACGACCCACGGGCTGAGAACAGCTCTGACTTAGAGGAATCACATTCAAGTTCTTCGTTCGGAATATATACAACAACAGTGCTTCTGGTTATTATATGCATTTATAATCATCAGGGTAGAGGAAAGGGCTCTGGGTGTCCTTTTAAAGCCAGTGTTCTTTGTCCCAACTGCACAGCTAAAGCTCAAGTAATATAAGACTAGAAGAAAAAGCCAATTGACCTCATACAGAGAATAAATCTGAGTGGCCCTTAATTCAACAGAGCCCAACCACGACAAGCAATTCCTGCCTAAATAAAAACAACTTGTCTGCAGTTCTAAAGGTTACAGAAGCCCAGGAGAATATAGAATTTCACAGCTCTAGATCCTTCTTTTGCACTTTGATCATTAAATGGTGTGGGCAGGAGGCATCATTTCTATGAGACAATGGAGTTCTCACACACATACCTTGTCTTCACCTCCTCCTGATCCCAAGCATAGAATTACCATGGTGTGAGCATACAGTTTCCTGGGCTTCAAGGATACACTCAACTATACTGCTTTACTAGCTGTATTTTATGTAATTCCCCCAACTGGTTCTTTCCTCCTTCCTAACACAAGCAGAAACTATTTGCAATTAAGCAATTCATTAAAACTTAAGTGCCATCATTGAATACCTACTGTGCACCAAGCCTTGCAGCGGGTCTTTTGTGTGCATAATTTCATTAAAAAGTCACAGAGATTCGATAATTTAGGGATAATTAGAATGAGAGGGGTTAAGTAATGTGTCTGACGCTTCAGATAGAATTTGTATGCCAGGATTTCTGGGTCTTTCTGAATCTAAAGCACCCAGAAAGCACTAGCCATATTGATGCTTTTTCTATGTCCTCTTCCAAATGCAGGCAATGTACCTAAAGCTGGCTCCTGAACTTTATTACCCAGCCCCATCTCAGCCCGACAGCTGTGTTTCAGGCAGGTAACACTGTAGATCATGAGGATGATTTGCCCAGAGGAAATAGACATACAGCGATTTCTCTTCCCTGTGAGAGTTCTCGTGTGTCCGTCCGATGTCATGGAAGATACTTTGAGCATAAAGAATGCTCTCTATAAGGAATTTGTTCTTTGGAATATTCAAATCTTCAAATCCATTCCCATTGGATTCTAATATCAGTGAACACGGACTGGAATGCACTTACTTAGACCTCCCCACAAATCAACGGTACTCCTCCGAGTGTCGCTGCTAAACGGTTGTGATTTCAGCCAGTTCTTATCTCTGCAAGCAGGAAACTCCTGAACAAACGTGGCAGGGAGCATGAGCTTGCTTTCAAGTTTCTCTGTTTGGTCCCTCCTTCCTCTGAAAAGGGCTGTGTGACTGACAGGAAGCGCGTGAGGGATACAAAGCACTCCCAGTATGAACTGGAAACGAAGATGGAAGGGATGTAGAAATGTAGGAAGCCGAGCCAGTGTGCGATTTCAACTCAAAGTCTCCCAGAGTGCGGCTGCAGCCCAGCCCAGCTTCAGGGACTGTGGACTGTTTGTGCAATGTCTGTCTCACCCAGAAGCTGCCCTTTTGTGTTTACATCTGACAGATCTTGGTCAAGGGTTATGAGAAAGGAGAGAAGACGTGAACTCTGAGCTACTTTCGGTTCTGTGAAGCAAGCCCTGCTGGGTAGCCCAAGGGTCAGTCCGTGGCATACAGCCGCAGGTACTAGGTATTGGAAGTTGGAGCTCATGCCAAGCCTCAGGGTATTTGAAAACAGGAGAATGGGCACCTAAAGGGATTGGGTTGCCCCAACAGCAAGGCCCCTCTTGGGCTGCTGTTGTCATTTATGCAAATCTATAATGCCCGCCACAAGGTCTAGCACTTGATCAATCATACCAGGTGGACGTTCTGCTGACTCTCCTTGGTGAGGCCCACAGGCACAACTCGCCAGCCAGGTTAGTCCCTGGAAGGTGATTTCACTCTCTTTCCCTTTTCTGCCTGTTAGATTGGTTATTGCTTACGATAGGCAGACAACAACACCCTTTGGGGCATTGTAACCCATATGGTTTGAAGCCCCTCAGAGAAACAACAGAACACTTTTCTGGAGGCATCTCCTCTATCAGGGTCAGAAGTATGATGCTTCCTGGGCTTACTGGTATTGGCCTCTAATCTTGGTTCCTTGGGAAACGGAGGCAGGAGGAGTGTCAAGTCAAGTCCTGCTTTGAGCTACAGAGTACGTTCACACCAGCCTGGGGAACTAAGCAATCCCTTGTCTCAAAAGGAACATGAAACGATAGAGCTGGGCGCTTGGGAGATCACTTGCCTAGTATGTGTGAGGCCCTGGTTCAAACTACCATCTACGTAAAATAAAGAAGTAAATGAACAAACAAATAATAAAAATGAAAAGGGAGTCCGCATTTGCCGTGGGGTGCTCCATAAGAAAGCTAGTAGCAGAGAACTCGGGCCTCAGAGCTGCCCGCTCACTCAGTGATACCATTGGGCCTCCAGAGAACTCGGTAGCCCCTAAAAGTCGCCTCTCGCTAAACAAATGTTCGACCTTTTCAAATTTTGCTTATTCATGCTCCTTCCCCAAGGCCAGGAGATTCCTTGAAATGACCCACCCTGGGGCCATGACAGGGTTTATTCTCTTTATATCTGGAATCCTATTCCGTAGCATTCAGGCAGCAGTTTCCCCCCACAGGAGCAATGGGACCTGGGTCTAGTTTAATTAACCTTTCTTCACAGCCAGAATCTTCCCTGTGCTAGCACGATGGGGCAGACTCATCTACGATGAAGCCACCTCTGTGACTAGTCTTTTCTGTTCTCATGGTGCTTTGCTCCACAGCCCCCTTCTATATCCATCCACTCACAAGAGCTGAATCTTCTCCCTGTGCCCGGCAGCCCCCTTGGCCACACTACTGCAGGGCTCCATTGTCTGGGCTGCTGTCATCCCCGAATTAATCTGAAAGAGGTCTCTTTGACAACAGTGGCAGCAAATATCCGATTCAATTTGCTTTCACCCGAGATTTCCCAGGAGTCATGCCGAATGAGATAATCAATGATGATTATGAGACTTGGCCTGCCTCACCGAGCCAGCGTGTTAAAAAGGAGGGAGAATTTCTGCTCCGGTGCTCGTTCCAGTCAGGTGCTAATTCAGGCAGATCCATTACCTTTCTCTGCGGCTCTAAACCATATGCGCCGCGATAATCACGCTGGGTAGGTAAGGGGATCAGCCCTCCCACCTAAGCAAAGAGAATTCATTCTCTTTGCCTCTCTTCACATTCCACAACAACAACAAAGATGTTCTGAGCATCTGGCGCAGAAGTGAGTAGGCTGCTCGAACCAATGATGCCGAAGAGATTTAATTTAGCTGGGCTAAACTTTCCTTGTCTCAGCTGGAGAGACTAGTAGATGGCTTAGCCACTAATCCAATCAAAAGAAGGCATTAAATTACTTGTTGATGCCATCTTAACCCTGAGAAGGCTGTTTTCAGCTCCGCCGATCATTCTGAAAGACCTTGGCATTCAGCGAAAGAAAGCAGAGCAAATGGCTGAGGAGCCAAAGACATCTTCCAGATGCCCCACGCCCCTCTCTTTCTTGCTTCTTCTGGTTTTATTCAGAACAGCTGTCCAGGGGTGCCCCTTGACTACGTTCATTTGTACAGAGAAAGTGGCTGAAAAGGCAGATGGGATGTCATACCAGTCACCTAGTTCTGTGTAACAAATTGCCCGCCTCCCCCAGATTGAGCAGCTGAAGAGAGCAAGCTTATGTAATCTCAGGGGTCCTGAGGGTCAGGAACCCAGAAGTATCTTAGCCACGGGGTGCTGGCTAGCTCTTTCACAAGGCTGTGATCAGACCATCTTGCAAGCCTTCCACCATCCATCTCTAGTTATTACCAGTTATTAGTTACTGGTACTTTACCTGAAAAACAGGACTCCTTGATTGGCCCCACAAGCTAACTAAGGGCAAGATAGAAGCCCGGCATCTCTGCTTTTGTTTTGTATCTGTCTGCTTTTGTGCTATTTTTCTTTTCCTTTTCTTTCAGGTTTTCTTTCAGATGGCTCTCACTCGATAACCCCGGCAGACTGTGAACTTGAAGTGATCCCTCTTCCTCAAGTTCTAGGATCACAGACACACCTCATTAAGCAGGTCCATATCTGTCTCTTTTATTTTGGGACAGACTCCTGCTTAACTCCACATGTGGACATGTTAATCATTCAGTAAGTGTCTGTCTAAAGGCTGGTGATACTCGACCTATCTCATCCCCCTTCAAGGCTCAATGCACAAAGACAAGACCAGCTGAGGCATTTTACTATTGCCCTTCTGTTATCATGTCCCTGACCTCGAAAAAGGTGCCCGAAAATCTCCTGTGAGTCTTCTCAACCCTTAGACACCTTGGATTCCAGGAACAACAGAGTGACACAGACCTGTGATGAGATCCCCCCAACCAGGAGAACTTCTTTGGGGAACCCTTAAACAATAAGGACTTTTTCACAGGCACCTTGTAGAACCAAAGCTACGATAGGATCAACCACAGACAAACCAGACCAAGACCACTAAATTCTACACATCTCCCACTAGCGGTGCTCTGACTCAGAGCTCATGGTGGGATCCCAAAATCAGGCTGAAATGTTTAAATTCCATCTTTGGTTAAACTCTTTTCTTGCCTTTTCATCATTACTGAAGCTTTGCTTTGTTGTAAGACCTCAGCTGATGTGCACTTTCCCATGAAGCTGCCTCACAGCTCTGGGAATAGAAGGTGAAATGTCTCTCAAAGGCCCGTGGGTTGAATGCTTGGTTCATAGCTGATAGTACTGTTTGGGGAGGTTTTGAAAACTTTAGAAGGTGGGGCTTCACTGTGGAAAGAATGGCCACTGGGGAGGGTCTTTGGGGGCTTCTTGTCTCTAGCTCCTGCTTATGTCCTGCTCACTGGTTCCTGACCACCATGAAGTGAACATCTCTGAACTATCACAAGCTTTCACAGTCATGATATTTGGCCCATGTGTAGGGGCTAAAATGATCATGGACCAAGTCCTCTGAAACCATGAACCAAAATATTTCTTCCTTGCCCTAGTTTAATTCTATGATAAATAGTGAGATCACAAGCAGCTTGAGAAGGAAAGGGTTTATTATAATTGAGGGAGACCAAGGCAGGGACTCAGGGCAGGAAGCTGGAGGTATTCGGAAGTGAGGTAGAGACGATGAAGGAATTCTGTTTATTGGTTTGCTTCCCATGGCTTACTCAGTCTTCTTTCATATACCAGGACCACCCACACTTCATGGGTGTGACCCTCCTACATCAATAATTAATCAAGAAAATTCCCCACAGACTTTCCCAAAGGACAACGTGATATAGGCCATTTTTCAACTGAAATTTCTTCTTCATAGATACGCCCACATTTGTATCAAACTGACAAAAACTAACCAGTGCATTTCTTTAAGCTGTGTAAGTCAAGCATTTTGTTGCAACAATGAGAAAGCTAGCTAATGCCACTGGATTTTCCCACAGTAAGAAACTCAGGAGAACACGTAAGACAGTAATACCCAGGAGGGAAGTCACAGCTTTTAATAGCCTAGTGCCTAAAGTGACACCATGTCACTTCTGCTGATTCTGCCAGTTAGAAGCAAGTCACCAAGTCCTGTTCACATTCGAAGGAAGAAGATGGCGCAGGATGTGAACAGCAGGGGGCAGTGCCATTAGAGATTGTCTCAGAGATTCCACAGTGGATGAGAACCTGCCCTGCAGGGGAGAAATAATCTGAGTATGGAGAAGGAGGGGTGCTGTCCTTGCAAATGCAGGGTCTGTGCATGCCTGAAGCAGGTTCTATCTAGGGGTTCATTTCTGTTATGGCTCCAGGGAAGGAAAACTGTATGCTTCCATGTACACATAATTGCTTTCAATGCTTAAGGTCAAAATCAGTGTTGGAAACTGGGATTTCCTTTGTCCTTCCTACTGACTAAGGATGGGTATGTGATGTGGGATTCCTCTCTGTATGTTGTAGATATGTTTTGTTACCATTGGTTAATAAAGAAGCTGCTTTGGCCTATGGGAGGGCAGAATAGAGCTAGGCGGAAAACTAAACTGAATGCAGGGAGAAAGAAGGTGGAGTCAAGGAGATGCCATGTAGCTGCTGAAGGAAAAAGACACTGGAAACCTACCAATAGGGCAAAGCCTTGTGGTGATATATAGATTAATAGAAATGGATTAATTTAAAAATGTAAGAACTAGCTAGAAATAAGCCTTAGCCATCAGCCTAATAGTGTTGTCATTCATAAAATTTTGTGTGATTATTCAGGTCTGGGCAGCCAGGAAACAAACGTGCAGTCTCTTGTTACAGGTATGTTGGCCTCAGTGCTTACTGGCCACACAATCTGGACCATTATCAACAGCATGTGTGGAGACTCCCAGTAGTGATTCTGAAAAAAGACAAGAGATAAAGGAGAGGAAATGGAGGTCTGGGCAGTGCCTCTACAGTGGGGCTTGGCTCAGGCAATGTTATTCTCAGACAAGCATGCTGGGAAGACTCCTGCTATAGAGACATTGGCATACAAGATGATGGGGAGAAGTCACAGCCATTCTAGATGGGCCTAGCTTCAAGGGAACCTGTAAGCTGCGTGAATGATCCCAGGCAAAACCAGCAAAAGCAGCCTGAGTGGCCCCTGGAATATAGTAAATCACTGCTGTGCTTTGGATACAGATTTTCCAATATGCCTTGGTCCCCAAGATGACAATATCAAAAGGTATTTGAAGCTGTAAGAGGTGGCAGCTAGTGGAATCTTTAAACTCTAGTCTATTCAGAGAGCTAGCAATCTGAGAAGACAGAGGAGGCACGTGCTTGGTAGGGAATGTGGGATCCTGGTTTCCTCACTTCCTCTTTGCTTTCTGGAAGATAAAGTGGGTAGTTTGCCACAGTGTGTTGACTCTCCAAAGACTCAAAGAAATGGAGTCATTTAATCCTGAACTTCCAAATCTGTGAATGAAAGCAGCCCTTCTTTATATGATAATTGACTCAGGAATTTCATCAGAGTGAGGGAAGGCTGACTAATATAATCATCATTTTAATCCATTCAGTGTGGAGTGGTTTGCTCATACTGTCCCCGTATGTTCACGTAGAAAGCTGTACCTCATAGAGGTTACTGATGGAAGAAAAGAAATACTTTAAAGACACACCATTGGCTTTGTGGCTGGACAATGTCCAGCTACTGAATAGACATGAAGCAAGCTAGAGGATATAAAGGGGTGGCCCAAAAGACGAGAGAAGGAAAAATGACAAAACTATTGTGAAATTTGAAAGACCAAAAGTATACAAAATCTTGTGGATCCAGTTGAAGAGGTGACAGGTGACTGAACCAAATGCTGACGACTGTAACTGGCTTTTCTAGGTGAGTATGACAAGGTATGAAATGAGAGAGTGATGATCTGTAGAAGAAACTGGCTTTCAAGCAGAGCTGAAGAACATATAGAGAGCCCAGGGCACGCTGAGTTGGCAAACAGATTTCTAGTATCTCTAGTCTTTCCCAATAGCCACAACTCATCTAGAAGAAGGCATCATGAGTCACACCGAAACCAAGAGTCTATGTATAAGACAGAATCTAATAGACCTTCTCAACTACACAAAAGGGCAGAAAGAGTCTTAAAGGCCTTATCCCAGAGCATGCTCAAACTCAAAATAAACACAAACTTGAAAATATAGTTTCTGGCATGACTTCTGTTTAATACAATATTATGTGCTGCACATAAACCATGGGTATCTCTTAAGGTGTCACAGCAACTTAGACTAAAGAGAACAGTAAAAATTTACAAACGCAAGTAAGCTTTGGATCCCCAGCTCTATAGCTTGGAACCAGGTTGTGAAAGTTACACCTATGGGCCATCACTATGGAAAGAGAGGAGAGTTCAAACAGTAAAGCCAAGAGCCTAGAACATGAATTTAAGAGGGAAGCTAAACCACTGTCTGGTGTCAAAGAGCCAAGCCGCTGTTCAAGGGCAGAGAGCCTTAACCTAAGGTGACTAGATTCCAGAATAGCTCTGTTCCAGCCAGGGCTAGGTACCCTTTCCCTTCCCTTTCGGGAATGCTAATCCAGCAGCTGCTGGTGGCTCCTTGAATGCTGGATGCTTTACACTCACAGGTTTCCTTCCAGGTGGGACTGTCTCAAGAGGTCCCTCCTGAACCTACACCAGATGTGAAGCAAGCTCTCCAGGGATTAAAGAATGACTTTGAAGTGCATGGGGCGTGACTGTGATTATGTCACCTGACATACAGGTGAAAACCAGACATCAATCTTTAAACTACCCGATGAAGAGAGCCGGCATTTTGAGAAGACAGTTGAGTAGCATCCCAAAGATTTGTCCTCTATCTCTTCTTTAGCCAGCAGACTATAGAGGGAGGAGAAATTAAGGCAGCCAATCATTCCAAAGTTTAGCTGTGCCCCTCTGGTCAGTGGGTCATTCTTGACTCTGAGATTTTCGGCATCAGCGCTTTTCTTCTCTCCACCTCCTCTTTCTCTTTCCATACACCGAGGCCAGAAAGACTGGCACTTCTCATTGGCTCTCTTTAGCTCAGAACGAGCAAGCAATTATCGGTGTGCACCTGTAGATTCCTTCCTACAGGATGAAGCACAGGCATGATCTCATAACACTGATTGCTAAGTAAGTGGCCCTTTCAGGAAGGGAGAAATAGATTTCATATTTGAAGAACTTTAGTAATGGTAGACATAGAAATACTATGGTAGGTCACACAGGCCACAGAACCTGCGAAGTTCCTCCCCTCAACAAGTGGCATGGGATCTGCCCCTCAAGTCTGTGACTACCTTTTACCAGTGAAACTGAGAAGAAACAAAGCTAGGAATCTCCGTGTCTAGTCTACGGGTATCTGCAGCTCCTACTGTCATCCTGGCTAAGGAAGCTGGTCTACTAGCAGACGGGAATCAGTGGAGAACTCTAAAGGTCTCCTCAGCCACTAGTCCCACCTTATAAGTAAACACATGAAAAGACGTGAAAGAGGCCATCTTGGACTTCCTGAGTCTTCAGTTGAACTAGTGGGCTCAGGCAAAACCAGCAATCAACACAGACAATCAAAAAATTTGCAAGAAGTGATAAATTACTGTCGTTTTAAACTGTTAAGGGTAAAGTGCCTTGCTATTACAAAGGTAGTTAACTGGTGGACCTTCTCCACCCTGAGAATTATCAGAACGTTTCCGGACAGGCAATGTTGAATTTACCGCAGGCCAGAGACTGATAAGCCAGAAAGCAACATCTGCTCAACATCACTTTTTCTCTCTGTCTCTTTCTCTCTTTCTCTCTCTCTTTCTTTCTCTCTCTTTGGCTCTTCGGCCCTCTCACTCTCCTTCCCTTGCTCTCTCCTGCTGGGAAATAAGCAGTTAGCAAGAACCTGGTGGTCCTTTGATTCCACAGGCACCTGGGCTCAGTGAAAATGACCAAGCTAATTCCATTGATTCTTCTGTGGCTTAAAGGATATTATTCTAACTCACAAGCCAAAGGTCTTCTTACAATGCAGGCCTCCTTGGGAATCCAAGGGCAGCCGGAATCAATGCGGTCTCTGCAGATGGTGCTCTGCAGGGTAGCCATGGGGCTGTAAAGTCACCTGCCCAGGCTGCTCGCAAGGGAAACAGCTTTTGGCTTCATCCATAGGCTAGCAGTCTGCTGATTTCCCTGTTGACTCCAGTGTCCTGGGAGGCCATTGGACCATTCTTATACATGGTGGGNCAAGCACTGCCTGAACAGCGTGATCATCACAGATAAATCCTTATCTGCCTTTCCCTGGGACTAAGCCTGTCTCCTGAATCATTACGAAGAGAGAAAGCCCACTGAGTCATGAGGGATAGCTCTGTCACCCTGCTCTACTGTCTGGTAAAATTCTACTCACTCACCAAGATGCAGCCCTAGCATCATTTGCTGTGGTAAAACACGGCTTACTGTAATTCCTCCTCCCCATGTGGTGGAAAAGCAGCTCTGGACTTGCTTCCTTTCCATCCCTGTGCATCCTCTCTACACTCCACCACCCCAGTGATCCTCAGACTCAGGGTCACTTAAGGAGAAAGTCTTTCTGCCAAGCCTTAGTGAGCACCTGACACATGGAGACTGTCGGAGAAGCACTCCTTCGCACATTTCCTCAGCAAATATTTATCAAATTCCTACTTTGTGCCAGGTACTTGTTCTGATGTCACAGCAGGGAACAAAGCACATCAATTTCTGCCTTTGGAGATTTTAATTTCCACTCAGAGGAAACAAACAATAAACAGAAAGTATTAGGTGAAACCCCCAGCTTCTGGGCAGATAACAAAGCTATGCAGAAAGCTCAAGAATGGCACATGAAGTGAGAGGCAACCTTTTTAACAGAAGTTCTCCTGTGAGCAAAGATGGGAGGACAGAGAAGGACTTAGCCAAATGAATCTGGAAGAAGAGTCCTCTAGGCACAGAAAATGTCAATGCAAAGGTCCTGATGTTGGGGTAGGGCTGGGAGTCAGAGGACAAAAAGCTAGCATGCCAGTAAGTGTTGGGGCACAAAGTTGTCCTTTAAAAGACAAGAAAAGATTTCAAGCTTTTTATTTATTTATTTATTTATTTATTTATTTATTTATTTATTTATTTTTTACTGTCAGGATTTTTGAGCAGGGGCATGGGCTGGTTGACATTTCCTATCTGTGAAGACAGGACTGCAGGGAGGAATCCAAGGGGGGGCCCTAAAAGGTAGTCATCATGATGGTGACCAGGGCCACAGAGGGCAGTGGAGGGGATGCAAAGTCTTCAGACTTCGAATGAGTTTGGCACAGCATCATGAGACAGATTAGATGGGATGTGTGGAAAAAAAGCAGATGTGGCCTGGCCAGCAGATGTGGAGTAGCAGGAGGGCTGCTATTGGCTGAGCTGGGGCGCTGTGGGCTAGAGTCCAGGACAGCACAGGTTGAGTTTGAAATTCCTGTTAGATGCCAAGGAGACTCTAGGAGATTGGGTTCTGAAATCCTTTGAGGAGGTGTAGGCTGGAGACATAAATTTGAAGGAACTAATAAACCCCGGCATGTTATTTCTCTTTTGATTTTTATCTCCCCAACAGTAAACCAGGGTGGAGGTGGAAATTAGCTGAGCTATTAGAACAACGGATCCTCCACGAGTCTTTCCTGCGCGAACACCATCATTTATATAAACGGCAGCTCAGCATCCCGCACGGTGCGGTCTTTGGCTGTGTGCCTCTGCTGGCCTCCTGAAGCCATTTGTCAGGCTTGTACCAGACCTTGCTCGTTCAGAACAAGAGCTCAGCTGTGTCGGGAAGCAGCTGGTGGCAGAGGATGAGCCAGGCAACTCTCAGGTAGCCCCGCTTTGACTAAAGAGAGGCTCCATGGATGGAAGTGGAGAACAATTGCCCCATCGCCGTAAGGCAGACATAAGGAGAATACCAGCTGTAAAGGGCAGACAGGAGGATGGCCACCCTGTGAAAGCTGCTGCTGCCCACAGGGCAGAGAAGTACACAGGCCTTGTTCTTTACGATGAAGAGTGGGGGACTCTTGGCTGGAACACATTAAAGGAAAGTAAATTTTCATCCTGCGGAACCCAGGGCAGACTGGATTGGCATCTTTTATTCCAGTATAGATATTCATAGCATTTCATTTTATTCTCACAAGTACCCAGGTTCCATAGGATGAGCAGTCACCTATTACATAAAATTCTCTTCTAACATCTTACTTTCCCCTTCATGGGTCCAGTCTGGCTTTCCCTGACAAACCACAACATTTTGACATTTTAATGTTTGGAAATTAATCTACTTTCCACAGGCCAATCCTAGAAACACAGCAGAAGGTCTAAAGCCAGTTCTTCTTGTTATCTTTGATTTCCAACTCCCTGGAGAGCTAGAGACAGTACCCAGGCCACCATCTGTATGTGTAGCCCTCTACTTAAAAATCACTGGGGCACTGAGAGAGATGGTTCTGTGGTTAAGGGAGCTTGCAGCTCTTACACAGGGCCAGAGTTCATTTCCTACCACCCATGTCAGCTCCAGGAAATCAAACACCCTCTTCAGGCCCCTACAGGTACCTTCACTCATTACAAACACACACACACACACACACACACACACACACACACACACACACACACANGAGAGAGAGAGACTCCTGGCTTCACCCTTGAGCCCTGCCCCCCAAAGCTGATGCCTGACAGCAGCATAATAGACTTGGGTGGTATAGACACCCTTAGTGGGTGTACAGCCATACTCCCCAGTTCTAATCAGTCCATACTAGTTTGTTAATGACATCTCTTTCCACACAACAAGAGACACTCATTAGCTGTTTTGTCTATGCACAATAGAACAGAGAATGTGGAGAAAATTCACGCATTGCCCCTGAGTCCTGGGTCTAGCACAAAGCACACACGATTGCACATACCACCATGACTCAACAGAGAACGTCCTAGAACTGCACCAGCTCCAGAAGAGCAAAGGGCAATCACTCTAAGGCTATAAATCCTCATGTGCTTTAATCTCCACTTTTTGTGCATTGATTATTCAGTCCACAAACATCTGCTGCCAGCCACATAACATAACTTACTTCATGGATCCTTCATGGCCACATTCTGAGTCCATATTATTATCCCAGCTTAGAACATAGAAAGAAATGTGAGCCCCAGAAGAGGTAGGCAACATGCTAAAGGTCACAGAGGTCTGGGCCAGGAGTTGGAATCAAGGTCCATTTGCACACCTTTCCAGATGCTGCCTCCATGTGAGGCACGGATGCCTTTTGAAAGCCTCAAAGCATCACATGTGGGTCACTGCCTTAGGAGCACAGGGCTGAGGCAGTGTTCAAAGACATAACCATCTCTGGCTGGGACTAGGACAAAGAGAGAGACACACTGGTCTCAGGTACTAAAAACCTCAATAATCAAGATAAATAGATTTAAATGTAATGTTTTTTTTAAAAAATAAATTATAAGTATGTACCTCACCCAATATCGCCTCATTTCCTCTAGCAACAATCAGCTTGTAGGTACAGGGTGAATCCATTCTGGAGATCTAGTGTGCAGTCCAGTCTCTCAACTATGAATAATGTAGTCTGGAAACTGTCTAAAAGAATGATCTATGTCTCTTCTCTCGCCACTTCATCATTACAACCCCCGCCCCAATACCCCACATACACAAATGTTAGCTGGGTGGTGATGGTAATAAAAGTGTTGATTATCAAGACTGTGTCATCATTTCCAATGCATACATTTTTTTTTTAGTTATACCCCATACAGCTGAAAAAATAAAATAAGTTGGCAAGCTACAGTGGGCCAGGTATCTGTGTTCATAACCAAGGTTTTATTACACATGGTGAATCAACAGGTCACAGGCAATGGTCCCAGGTGTTTTGTTTAGTTGCAGAAAGGAAACCTTGTGTGGGACTATTGTCTATATTCTGTCAATTATGTTTTAAATAAACGATGATTGGTCAGTAGCCAGGCAGGAAGTATAGGCGGGAAAACCAGATAGGAAGTAGAGGTGGGTCAATGAGAACAGGAGAATTCTAGGAAGGAGGACGCCCATTCCTCTGCAGTTCTATCCAGACACCGAGGAAGCAAGATGTGACTATGTGTTGCTGAAAAAGGAACTGAGCCATGCGGCTAACATATACTAGAACAATGGGCTAATGTAAGTTATAAGAGTTAACAAGAAGCCTGAGCTAATGGGCCAAACAGTTTATAGTTAATATAGACCTCTGTTTGATTTCTTTGGGACTCAACGATTGCGGGAATCAGGCAGGACAGCAACTCAGTCAACAGAAACCTCTGCCTTATTCGCCCAGAAGTCAGGGTTCTTGTCTGTAAATAAAGGCTAGCATGTAAATTAAGGTTTTGGTCCATCACCAAGATTGACACCAGGAGGCCAATTGCTCTTCAATTCCTCTTCTGAGCCAGAACTACCCTGATGTGATTTTTAAATTTGAATAGGACACAGCTCAGAACAGGGAACCTGGAAAGGGTACAGGAGGCAGGACAGTGGCTTCATTCTTGCTTCCTCTGAGTAATCATCCTACTGGTCATGCAGTAGGAAGAGAGGGAGTCAATGTCATTTCTCCACCATAACTATGATGGGAGTTGGAGCTATTTTTAACCACCCCCCCATCATTAGCAGCCTCTGTCCCATCATACACAGATAGTGACTCAGTTCTGGGCTGAGCAATTATTAATGGGAAAGGAGAGTGCTGGGCCCCTCGACAGCCATATTTAACTGTGGACATTATTGCTCAATTTTGAGCTGTGCCCAGGGACTCATAGGAGGAAGACATAATGCTTGTTTGTGGAACTTTTATAGCTAATTGACATTTTTTCAGTGCTCCCCCGACAGCTGTAGTTACTCCTGATTGGAAGGGCCATGAAATGCATCAAGTTGTGCACTCTCTCCAGATGGGGCCATATTTCTGATCTACCACCAGAAAAAAAAGAATAAATAAAAACTGTCAAAATAAGCGCACTCAATAGTGATAAAGAGGAACCGGAGTGACTGGCAAAGCAGTTCCCTTTGTGTAAAAATAATGGATGCTATTTCCACACTAATTGAGGATGCCTCATTAGGTGGCTGGCGTCCTCAGACTTCCTCCTTCTTGACATCATTTTCCTCCTCCTGCACCTGTTCTTTGCTCTGCACTAAAAAGGGAACATAGAAGCAAAGTTGTCCTTTTCCCCAAAAGTACCTGTTCTCACTTACAGGCTTTCGGTCTCTGTCGTTCATGCTCGACATAGAATGTAACACTTCCAATAGCCTGGAAGTTCAAAGTCCAGTTTAGAAATCACATCAATGCTAGACACCACTTTCATCCCTGGACAAATTTACTTACAGATTATCCAAAGTTATTGATCAATATTGCCCAAAATACACCTGTACAAGAGTCGGGGATTTCTTGGCCTAAGGGCCAGATGAGATTGTAGAAAATACTGAGTGCATACATAGATCCGTTTGCTGTACTGGCTTCATTCTAATTCTCTTGACCCTAAAAAGCTACCTTGTTTGTACACTGAGTCCATTTGAAAATATTATGTTTTATGATAAAACAACATTGCTTATTTCATAGCTATCTTGCAAGAATGGCCATTTACTGTTGTATGGTTGAGTATCACATCTTACCTCCATGAAAGTCTTTTAGCTCACATGTTCCTTGATTCACAAGTACAAACAACAACGACAAGAACCCCACTAAATTCCACGAAATGACCAGATTTGAGTGCCCACATTCAATATCTAATGTCCGCACACTGAGAATATATGCACTTAAGGCATGAGAAAATCCGAGGACTTCGCTCAAAATCAGTTCTTAGTTACAGTTCTGTTGCTGTGATGCTACTCTGATTAATGGCACCGTAGGGAAGAAAGGACACATGTGGCTCATAGCAGCTGAGGTATTCAGTCTATCGCGTTGAGGATGACCTGGCAGCAGGCAGAGAAGGGATGATGGCAGGGCAGGTGTCTGACCAGACATAAAACAACAACAACAACAAAAACCAAAGCCAAAAACAACAATAAAAAACCCCACAGCAACAACAACAATAGACTCACATACCTTTCCTTCAGTTTCCCACTTCATCCTGGGAACTGATTTTCCCCTACTCCCTTTGCTCATCCTGGGGCTAATACCTGTGGGCCTCCTCATTTGCCTTCGCACTGACCTAGGATCTCTACTTGGGTCTCTCACTCCTTTGCGACTAGCACAACTTCTGTAACCCAAAGAGTGCCCTTAGAGGTTCCTGAATGCCAAAGGGGCCTCACAACCAGGTTCCAATTACCCCATCACTGGTTGCTCCATTGTCTGCCTGTGCTGCGGAACTCAATGGCTATGGGCATTATTTCCATTACTGAATAATCTACATGCACATGTTTAATTATTTCTTCTAACTATTCAGTACACATTAAAGACTTGTTTAAAAAGAGGACTAACAGCTCAGCTACCATAATGACTCTAGTGGGTAAAAGTTTGCAAAGAAGGGGAGAAAGTTTTAACAATTCCAATTTTCATGGTCCGAAAACGTAGAGGCTTTTTTAGATCTCCATGAAATTGTCTGCCTTCCCTTGCTCATATCCCCATTATCCCCCTACAGCAAGCTGTCTCAGTATTTTTGCAATTCCCCAAATGCATCCTCTCCATATATACATATATATCCCTAGAAGTGCAGTAAGCATGTGTACTGTACAGGCAACTATATACATCATATGTAGGCCTATGTGCATTTGTAATTTTTATGTTGTACTTATACATGTATGTATATATTTACTCAATGATGCCAAGATATGTCATCTCAAAGTATTACCAGTTTGGCAGAAGTATTATTCTGCGTTAGAAGCACTTAAGAAACAGAGGCTATAAGAGAGGCATTTTCACTCTCTGTGCTCTGCTCCCAGAACCATGAGCTGAAAATTCTTTCATGAAAGATACCCTCCATATGCCAGGACAAAAAGAAGCATGCTTGGGTAGGAAGGTCTAGGGTTCCACCCAAACAGACCTGCTTAGAACACTTCTGCCATTAGCTTCCCCGTGTGCCTCTCTTCATTTGACTACATATTTCCCATCTAAAGTCTCAGTGTTCTGCTTGGTGGGCTCTAATTTCTCGTGACCATGTCCACATCATGTAATCCTTCTATAAATTTGTATGCTTTCCATCTTGTTGATTTGTCTGACTCCAGTTGATAGTCCTAGGGAAGAAGAGGGGTAATTTGTCCTCTGTAAAATGCAAAGATCTTCCTCATTAATACTGAGGTTTTAAATAGTTTTCTTCATGGATGCACCATTTTAGCTAATCACTCACTCAGTGATAAATGCCTTGGCTATTTGAAATCATTTCACTCTACGGCGCTTACAATAAATAAAGTTAATCATGTGAAAACTGCAAACACATCTATAAGAAAAGTTCTTTTACATGGAATTGCTGGGCAAAATGTAGGTGTGTTTCTTACCTAGACCAATACTGCTGAATTCCTGTGGATGCTTAGGGTAATTCAAACCCTACACCGACATATGGTGGCACCTTTTTTGATGTAGGAGGGTCATCTGTCTATGTGTTACTTTCATTGGTTAAT
>LOEQ01001679.1:336234-367230 GCA_001685075.1 Bramus lutescens | reverse complement strand
TATAAGCTAGCCATGCAGGAGCTGGGCTGGACGAAAAGCAGGCCTGCTCCCCTTTCACTGCACTTTTTTCTTACAATTTTGGCAGTGGGATATATTCACGACCTCTTCCTCCTGGCTATGACACTAAGAATAATGACTCAATGAATATTAGTCACTGTTCTCTTCCTTTGGGAAAATGGCCCCTTTTGTGATAAGGGTGATCTGTGTTTTCTTTTACCATTAACCAGGTGTTTTATATTCATTTCACATTTTCTGTGGACTTGGAGGTCTGGACATGTGAGGTATCATTTCTTTGATATGTGCATCACAGCAGGTTTAAGAAGGTCCAGAAATGTGCCAAGAGGAAGTAGTTATAAATAGCTTCCAAGGGGACAGGAAACAGCAAAGAGAGGATGGTGGAAAGAGAATGGATTGGAATGACTCAGCAAAGATGGGGGAAGACCCATGGGCCCTGAAAGCTGAAAAATGGAACATGGAAAAAAGTGGTAGTGATAACTTACAGGACTGTGAAGAGATGTGTGTTGTTGAGATGAGCTAACCAGGGGTGGAAAAGATGGCTCAGCACCTAAAAATGCTTGATGCCCTTACGGAGGACTCCAGTTCATTCTGAGTGCCCACATCCCACTGCTCACCACCGCCTGTAACTCCAGCTTCAGGCATCCAGCTCTTCTGGCCTTGCTGTGCGTACCTCTACCCACTTCACTTGCACTTATCCCCATATTCATACACATAGTTAAAAGTAAGAGAAACCTTCACTTAAAAGGCCAAATGGCAGTAGTAACTGTATGTATTAAAAATGCATACAATTAAAGATAGGAACAGTTTCCATCTTGGCCAGGAATTGTCTAGGGAGTTCTAGGGCACAGAGCATTCCCTGGGGTCTTCTTGTGGTCTGCATCATTTTGTGGAAGAAAAGGATGGAGTAGTGTTATAATTTGCATCTAGAATGTGTTCCCAAAGGGGGCATTGTTCCTGGTCTTATCCCCAGCCCATATCCTGTTGGGAAGAGGTGGTAATGACAGGAGTGGAGCCTAGCTGACTGAAGCAGGCCACTGGGGAAGTGGCTCTGAAGGGCCTATTTTATCCCCAGCCTACCCTTCCCACCTTCCCCTCCCTTCCCCTTTCTCCCCCTCTGCCCTTTCCCCTTGCTCACCATGAAGCAAATGACTTTACCACACAGCCCCATCATGATGCTGTGCTTCAGCACAGACCCAGAAGCAGCAGAGCTAGGTGACCATGGACTAAAACCTCTAAATGGCATCAAAACCCACTCCTTCTTTTAAGCAGTTCATCTCAGGTATTTTGTCACAGCAACAAAAAGCTAACCCAAGCAAGTCCATTATTCACTTCCTAAAAGCACTGGCTTGGGAATGGCCCACATCAACACTACTTACACCCCATTAGTAAGAGGGAGTTGCCAGCACATAGCTAGCTACATGGGGATTGAGATGTGAAAAGCCTAGCTGAGCAGCCACTTTCCAACTACAACTCGATCATTATGGAAGCAGGAGACAAATGTTTATGGACTATCAACCGTTTAGAACATGACTACTTAAAGACTCAAAGGAATAGACCTGTGCCCAGGACCTAAAGAAATGGGAGAGCAAAAGCCTAACTTCTTACCCCCAAACTTCAGGGGGCACATGCTTTTAACTGCCGCTGCTGCCACTGTGAACCCCCTGTCACATGACTCTAGAAGACTACCTCAGAGTAGCTGAACAGTGCCTATCTATTGAAAACACAAGTTTGCATCAGAGGGAGGCAGTTTGAGGTCAGAGGAATGAGGGTCACAAGAAAGCTCTGGGAAGGTCAAGCCCCATCCTTACTCTTGACTCTAGGATCCTCTTGTTGAGCGTCTCAGCATCTGAACTCCAGCTCCTTTGTGACTCCAAGGAAATACAAAGCAGCTGGCTACCTAAGAATTTCTCTTTAAAAGCCCTGACTGTGAATATGAGCAAGGACCCATGGTCCTTGGAAGGCAGCTATGTTCACCATTATTCCACTAAGGCAAACAATTCCTCCTGTTATTCATTTGGGTGCCTTCCATGATTCCTCTTATTTCCTCTATCTCTTCTATCCATAACCATCAAGAAGGATGCAACATAAGATTCTAACAGACCATGTGATTGAGGGGTTGTCTCTGCCATTCGCTTCCCACAAATAGTTTGGTGCCATTAAACAAACTATAAGCCAGATTGAGTTTTAAGCAGCAATCAAGCTATACTTGGCCTATTCATAAGATTTTCAACTCCGTGACCTATAATTGGAGACTGAGATTCATAATATTTGTATGGCCTCCACTAGTTGTAGGCAATAAATAGTTCTTGATGTGACAGCTTATGTCAAATATAGTGGCTGTCAACAGTGGGGGGGATGCTCTCACACTGCCGGAAGATCTTCCTCTGAATTTTTAATTCTTTAATTTTAAAATGGTATGTTTTACCTGGGGGAAATCATTAAAGCTGTTCGAAGCAAACCAAAACAATCCCAGGATAGCGTGTTATTGCAGCATTGACTTATGTGATGACTGTGCCAGGTTTTCTGCAGGGGAGAAGCAAAGAGACTCAAGTGTAGCTTCTGTCGTATCTTCCAGCCATCTACACCTGGGGTCACAGAGAGCACAGGCACTGCTAAGCACAGATGAACCCATGGGGCGGCCAAGGCAGCAGAAGGTGGGAAGAGAACAGAGGATGTGTGGGGCGCATGCGTCATGTCCCAAGGTATCCCTGGTTTCTCCTGCGCCTTACAGTCAACCGCAGAGAAAGCTCAAGAGCCGCTCTCCTCCTTTTATTCATGCATAGATGGGGAAATCAGCTTGAAGAGTGTGAGCAGCAAGTCCAGATCCTGAAGTGAAGCAAATCTCTGATCCATCCCTAAGGTCACTTTGACCCAGGTGACTTTAGAATGTTTCTGATTTTGAAAATGGTACCATGACAATGATACCTGGATTATGTGACAGCTAACCAGGGTCTAGAGAGAGACCTCATTATCTCCTTACAGGGTATTTCTACAATGAAACATAGGGATTTTGTGCAGATAGGGAGCAGTGACCGGTATGGGTGAACTATGCAAGTTCTTCTTCAGCTTTTCCTCTGGCATGACAAGACCAGCCTTTAAAAGGAGGGGGGTGGGGGTTGACTTCAGAGCAACCTTGGGAGTGGGATTGTGCATTAGAATGTATTTTGTTTCTCCGTCATCATTTCTTCTTTCATTCCTTCCATGAATCCTGCCCCCCACTTCATTCTTAAGAACTACATTCCATGGAGTAGGTCTTGTTTCTACCGACAGTCATTTCCATTCCCATTTCTAAGGACTTAATAAACAAGAGTCTATGATCCCATGATTTGGGAAACAATTTAGACAAAAGACATGTTTCATTTCTACAAGTACGTAAAGATCTCATGGGACTGGAGAGATGGCTCAGCAGTTATGAGTACTGACTGCCCTTCCAGGAGACCTGAGTTCAATTCCCAGCACCCATGAACAGCAAAGAAGCCGGTACCTTCAGTGTGAGGGGATCCGATGGCCCCTGCAGGCACTTCATACATGTGGTACGCAGACATACTTATAGGAAAGACATACATAAAATACAACAAAAAATCAATCTCAAAAATAACATTAAAAACTCACTATCATAAGATACTATGCAATTTTTTAAAAAGATATATTTTAAGTATTTGACCATGGTAAACTAGCAGGCTACTGAAGATGGTGTTTCTCCCCAAATCATCCGTTGAGTGAGCCCCCTGCCTCACCACAGGACCATTCACACCATTCACACCCATCTCTATGTCCACGACTTTTGGGTTGTTCCTTGTTAGCTTGGGGAAATTAGCAATGTTGAAAGCGGATCTTTGAATTTGCCCAAAGATCACTCATATTTTAGGAATCTCTCACTTCTAATCCATTCAATTCCATAGAAACTTAGTATGAAACAGAAGTTCTATATGAAAGTAAAACTGGCTTTTATCCACTTATGTTTTACACTTTGTGCATCACAGATGACTCAAGTATTTTATAAACTGGTACATGGTATTTCCATAAGCAATTGTCACCAGATTGAAGGCAAAGAAGAAATTCTAATGTGTACTCTAGCTGGAAACAGAGATTTAGTTAGTATTCTAGGTAATATCTACCAACACATTGATCTTATCATCAGTTGCAGACTCCATATTTTTGACTATTGGTGAGGAACACAGACACCCATTATGTACAGAGTGTGTCAGGAACACAACTATGTCATCAGCTCCTCCTCAGATTAGCACCTCGGGGAGCAGTTCCATGAACTGTGGAGAAAACGTTTTTTCGGTTTGCTCTTGAATGTAGGAATGGCTACTAAAAGAACATATCATGTCGTCATAGAAATTCTGGGAATATAATTTTCACCATAGCCAGAATTATGGCTCAGGGTTCTAAGATGGCAAAATGGGAGCCAGTAGTCATCTCAAGCACAGATAGAAGTTTCTGTCCTGCCTGGTCGCACAGATGTTCAGTTCCAAAGAAACACACTGAGGCTTACATTAATTATAAACTGTTTGGCCTCTTAGTTCAGACTTATTATTAACTAGCTCTTACCCATAATTCTTATCTATGCTTAGCCCTATGACTTGGTACCTTTACTCAGTACAGCATTCTCATCTTGCTTCTTCTCCTAAAGACCGACTCTGTGCCTTTCCTCTTCCCAGAATTCTCCTAGTCTGGTTGCCCCACCTATACTTTCAGCTTGGCTACTGACCCGTCAGCGTCTTATTAAACCAATACCAGTGATAAATCCTTACAAGAGCCTTATCACATAGCACCCATGACTGCGCTCGAAAGGCACATCTCTCACCTCTGCTGTGGGGGTCCAGAGCTTCAGTCCAGAGGTTTGCTCCAGAGAGCATGCTGCACAACTCAGATCACCATGGGCTACATTTCTGGAGTCAAACATTCTTCCACTAACATTAGCTATTTTTATGGTTCAGACAGGAGGCTGCTCAGGAAGGAAGCAGGCTTACAGGGTCTTTGCTGAGTTAACTTCTTTAGAGATTTTTATCATCTGGTAGGGATCAAGAGTTGGTCTGTGCCCTGGTCCACAGAACCACAAGCTGCCCCTTCTGTTCACGCTCATGGAGCTGAACTTGAATGACCTTTCCTCTTCAGACCCAAGCCCAGCCCAGCAACTCAGGATACATTTCACTGGCCTTTGAACAAGCAGACCCCCTCAGCACATTTACTGGTGCAAGGGACCTGGAAACCAAGAATTCAGGGACCAGGTGCTTTGAATGTTGCAGATCAGGCCTCCACAATTCAATTCAATATTAATCTAGCCTAGTTTGGTGCTGTGAGAACATTTCAAATGGTTCTAAGTGAAGGGTATTTCCTTGGAGAACTTGAACAGGCTTGTGGGAAGCTATTAAAAGACTAACAGGAGGGATAAAGTAAAGGTTGGTGGTAAGAGGGGGCTTGGTAGAGAGGAGAAGGAGGGTCACCTTTGGTGACAGCTTTGATCTACCCAAATGAAATTGTTCTTTAATGCTACCTGGTAGAGATCAGGTTCTCTTAGCCACACTACTATGTCAATTCCTTATGAAGTGCAGGTGTCCATGTGTGTCCGTGACTGTGCCCATGTGTGTGTTTGTGACTGTGTCCGTGTCTGTGTGTGTGTGTCCAGTGATTCTATGATGATAATAAAACTTTAAGATTCCAGCTCTTACCTCTCTGGGTACCATATTAGCCCCTGAAATCTCTCCAGTGGCCAGGATGGCTTAGTGAATTCTGTACTCAAGAGACTCTGTAAGTCTGGGTTCTAATTTTGGTTCTGGGTAGAATAGCAAAGAGAATGAATAGCAAGAAGGGAGGAACACTGTCGAGGGCAGGAAACTAATTGTAAGTCTCCCGAGGAGATGAAGAGGGGGTGGGAGAAGGCCTGATGGGCCTCCATTTGATAATTGATCCTGTGAGTCACCCACCAAGGCTACTGATGGTCAGGAGTTGAACATATCCAGTGAGAAACTTGACTGAAGCAGCCCGTGCTTGCTTCACCCTGTATCTGTTTGACTGTTAGTAAACCTAGGCCATCTCATCACACAGAAATGTCTGGCTGAGAATCCTGGCTGATTCTCTGCCAAGCCATACTCTCATCTCCCTCCAAAGTCTGATTTCATGCTCCAATGTGCCATGACCGTCTCCCAGGCTGGGACCATCTGGCTGTGGTTTCTAGTTTCCAGACTTCCTAAAAACCCAATTGGCTCCCTCATTGCACTCCAGCTATTCACACTGCACAACATCTCACCCCCTCAATACNNACACACACACACACACACACACACACACACACACACACGCACAATCATTTGGAATGTCTGGGAGCCTTGGGTCTAGTCTTTTGCTACAGCAAGACACAGCAATGCATTTAGGAGCCTGGCAGCTGCTCCCTTCTTGGGGACTGAGGGTGGCCCCTTCAGCTGCTCAGGCTCCAGATGGAAAGGTAGGCCACCATCTCTGACTATCCCTTTCCTCCTCAGGACCCCTTAGGTTAGGCTTTAGGCCACTCACTGTTAGAAGGCAGCCCACTTTCATCCCCCTTTGCCTTGGAATCAGACCAGACTCTCTTTCCACAGAACCTTGCCGGTGTCCGCTGTGGATACCTCTTCTTGCTTGCCGCCACTAAACTGCACACCTGAGAATCCTGTCACCTGCTCTACCCTAGCTTTCCTTGCTTCTTCTTTTCTGCTTCCTCTAGTTTGTTTCTGAGCAGCAGCTTGAAGGATCATTCTAGAATATTAAATCAAACACCGCTGCGTCTCCCTGTCACTATGAAATACACCCAGCAATTCCACTAAAGAGCCAGTGGCCCTGCTGGCCTTACCTCCGCAGAGCCAAAATAGACAAGAAAAACACAGCCTTGTCTTCCAAGAAGTCACACATTGGAAGGAGTCAGTCAAAGGAATGGAGCTACATGTCAAGGTATTTCCCAGGGTCAGGTCTAACCTCTAACCCCAGGCTTACCTAAGCTGGCCACTGCAGCTTCTGTTTTCCCCTCCCTTCCATGCAGCCCCTGTACATTGGCCCCTGCTAACCACAGAATACCTGAGTCAGCTCCCTGGCTCTCACTCCTTGTGCTTAGAACACAGTGAACCCCTCCCTCGCTGTCACTTTGCCGGGGAATTTTTCCTTGTGGCTCCTGGTGAAATACAATATCCTCCATCCTTCCTAGGCCACTTGCAAGGCAAGTGCATCCCCTCTGTTTCTGAGAGTCATGAGATGAAACACTTTACATATATGGTTGGGATAAAGGAGAGAAGCCTTTGATCCCAGCACTCGGGAGCAGAGGCAGGAAGATTTCTGTGAGTTTGAGGCCAGCCTGATCTACAAGAACTGGTTCCAGGACAGGTCCCAAAGCTACAGAGAAACCCTGTCTTGAAAAACCAAAAACAAACAAACAAACAAACAAACAACAAAAAAAACAAGGAGAAAGCAGGGAGGGAAGGGAAGTGGGCAGGAGAGACACAGATGGGTATGAGGTGTAGGGTGGGAAAGAAGCTCCAGAGCTGATGGGACTACATTCTGTGGTCCCCTTGCTCTAGCTGAAACCTTGGAAGTGACTGTCTCAGCTGGTTTAGAACCTCTCGAGCAAGGACTCTGCAGCTGAGGTGGGTAGCGGGGGGCATCCCAGCGCCCCTCAGTGTTGGTAGGACCAAGTATGGGGTAAGCACTACAATGAAGCAGAAGTCTCCCTCTTGCTCTTCCGGGGACCAGCCTCAGCAGAGAAGCGGGTCTCGAGTCTGGGAAGTCTGGAAGGTGAAATGAGCACACAAACACAGGGTTCTGATACAAGGGACAAGCTAGCAGCTGCAGGGCGGGTTCTTCTCCTCCTCCTCCTTCTCCTTTTCCTCTTCCTCCTTTTATTCTTCTTCAAACCTCAGTCTTTTATTCTGAATTTTACACCAGGAAAATGATTCTTTTTTTCTTGCCACAGGGTAATCATTACCTGGGCAAAGCAGTTCACAAGAAGTATAAAGATTCTTTGAAATCAGAACAAAATCATTCATTATGGCATTTTCCCAGTTCCCAAGTCCCATGCCAGCCACTATATTCTTAATTCTTAGTTGAGTTAATCATAAAACATCTTCTGAGGCTTTCACGTCAGAGGCTAACTCCTTGCAGTTTACAGAAGCATAGTTGAGTGGGTTTTACTGCATTGTCGTACTTTTCCCATTGTTGTTCCTCACAATTCCAGTTTTAATTCATAGGGCCATAGGCAGTCAGCCCTAAAGCCCTAGGGTCCTTAAAAACTTTATTGATAATAGCCAAGTTCCTTTCTGTTTCAGTATAATTCTTTTTGCTAAATTTTATAATCAGGCAAAGAACAATTTTTATATTTTTCCCAAATTCTTCCAATTCTTTCTTCAGTCATTTTTTCCCATGACCTGCTTTACAGCTTTAGAGCCTGCCTGCTCTATCACATCAGAAGGTTCATATTATCGTACAGCACATCCATATTTTTCAGAAGCCACTGGAGTGGAAGGAAAAAGGAACATGAAGAGCAAGTACACTAGTAGAATTGCTGTAACCAGAAGAAGCCTCTGTAACATTGCGAAATGCGTATGCAGACGCCATGGAAGTGGTCCTCGGGGCACGTAGGTGTTTTCTCCTTGGCCCTCAAGTAANTTTTTTCCCATGACCTGCTTTACAGCTTTAGAGCCTGCCTGCTCTATCACATCAGAAGGTTCATATTATCGTACAGCACATCCATATTTTTCAGAAGCCACTGGAGTGGAAGGAAAAAGGAACATGAAGAGCAAGTACACTAGTAGAATTGCTGTAACCAGAAGAAGCCTCTGTAACATTGCGAAATGCGTATGCAGACGCCATGGAAGTGGTCCTCGGGGCACGTAGGTGTTTTCTCCTTGGCCCTCAAGTAAGGCACTCATTTAGCTGCCACTGGGTTGCCTGGAGGGAACTGTTTCCTGCAGCTCAGGAACTGCAGGAGGACAGGGCTATGCTTTGCTGTCTCTGGCATTGTTCTTCCCACACAGGGCCTGGTTGGTGATTCTTCCTAGAACCCTAGGACCTGGAACAGTGTGATACCTTTGTTCCTAATCTATCTCTGCC
The DNA here is from genome assembly GCA_001685075.1 of Bramus lutescens. Classification (NCBI taxonomy): domain Eukaryota; kingdom Metazoa; phylum Chordata; class Mammalia; order Rodentia; family Cricetidae; genus Bramus; species Bramus lutescens. The sequence continues at coordinate 358,134 of LOEQ01001679.1, read as the reverse complement.
TTGAGTTCCCCCTAGCATGTCACAGGTCTGGACTCAGCTATTCTTTCAAGCTTGCACACATGCATTCTATTGGTCACAACTCTTCAACACTAGGGTGAAAAGCTGGTTGTCAGGCCACTCTCTGTGTGCCCCCAGGGAAGAAATGGCGACTCAGCTCAAAGCATTAGACTTGGAGATCACTGTCCACAGGGTTGGGGGAGCTAATGTGAATCATCCAAATCCCCTGGATTTCATCATTCTCTCCTTATCCAATGAAATGCCTTGTTAGAGGCACCTCACAATGTTGGAGTTTATTGATGCATCCCCTTCTGAAAAGCCCCATTTGAAACAGTGAGTTTTTAGGGATGGTTGGCTTGACTCCACTGACAGGTGCGCTTGACTGTACTTCTAAGAGGGCAGAGACTACTGCAACTAACGGCTCCATCGCCTTCCCTATGAATAAGATAAAGCTTTCTCTGTGATGATCAGATGCATGGACTGTGTTTTCAACAGCCTGCCACCCCTCCACTGATGAACAGACCTTCTGTCACTCATGCCAGAAAATTTAATGAAAATAAAGTTCTTTGAGCTACCTGGATCACATCCATTTTAAGAGGAAGACAAACACATGCCCAGACACTGTGGCTGGACAGGGGGTGAGCTATAAAAGCCAGTATTAAGTGACTATTTGATTATGAGATGTTCCAACTTTGCAATCCTAGGAAGGTGGCATTCTTTCTGTGGAAATGAGGTATCCTTGGTTTTGATCTTTCCCTGGGCTAGTTATATGCAGCACCATATTCTCTCTTGAGTAGCTCCCAGCCACTTGGAAAACTGGGACTTGGGAACAAGTTTAAGACTATACTCCAGGCTCATGCCTGGGAGTGCACACCTATAATCCATTTGTTTGGGAGGCAAGGGCAGGAAGGTCAGCACACATTTCAGACCAGCTTGGTCTACAGAATGAGTTCTAGGTCAGTCAGAGCTACATGGAAAAGAGAGACCCTGTCTCAAAAAGCCAACATGGTCAACAACTACAATAGCAAAAAGGCTGTACCTCTCACCTTCCTGGGCATGCTCATGAGGCTTTAATGTTTTTTTTGGGGGTGGGGGGAATTAGCTCTTCTTGGGTTCTGAGGCTCAAAGCAGCCATTTGGGGACCCTTAAGGTCAGAGTCATTCATGACTCAGTGCCAGGGATGTTATGGCTGAACACACTTCTCATGAGGATAGGCAGAAAAGTAATTTCTCAAGTGAGTAGAACTTCAAGTCACTTGAGCAGATGCGAGTTCACCTTAGTGGACAGTCCATGGGAATTAGTGACAACCCACTACAAAGTAATGGGGTATTCTTCCAGCCTCAAAAAAGAACACAAAAAATGATTGCCTTAATCAATAGCATAGTAATGCTTGTCTCCAAGCATAGGCCCATAACGCTTACTCCCCTGACAGATGTTCTAGAAATAACATCTTATGCCCCTGAGGCATCTCTAAGATGCTGGTCTGCCTCAGATGGGTGAAGAATTGGAGCACCCCCCAACACACACCTAATCCATATTCTGAGTCATCAAGCAACTTTCTTGGTTTTTGGTGGAATAAAACAGAAAAAAATCCAACTGTCATTTTGCCTCCAGAAGTTTGGTTCCTTTTCTTTACCTTCCTTAAAAAAAGCTGTGTGTGTGTGTGTGTGTGTGTGTGTGCCAGAAGAGTTAGATGTGGTTGTGAGTTTCTTACTATTTTGGGAGAACTAATTCATGATGAAGTCTGGTGAAGCAGGAGATACTCAGGACATTTCCCACAAAGATGTGCACTGTGCTGCTCAGATCATGGCTGCTTCTTCCGGAGAGTATCTAATCTTTTGAGGCTCTTAACAGAGGTTCAAGACACATATTACCTCTTTAGAATTAAGTGTCCAAAGGCCAGAGTCTGTAGATTAATCTACCGCACATCCCAGCCCAGGCCATAGTATTGTGGCCCAGAAGTTAAACAGACGGTAACTACAGATACAGAGTGCTGGTTTATGTTGTATGGCTCTGGACACTTGCCTGACAGCCAGTGAAAGCTAGGTCCTGGCTGCAGGTGATGTGAAAGCGCAGCACACCTATTAGAAAAACTTGTTTTCGAATTCTAACTCCACCCTTTTCTATTCTGCTCTGGGATAGTGGGGCTGGCACAGGCAAACCTTAATTCAGCTTTGCCAGCTGCTCCCAGCGAAATCTTGCCAAGTCTCAGTACCAGAGGGAGACCTCGAGGTAACAGAGAGAATTTACTCCTCTTTCTTTTCTATCCCCATTGTCCCAGCAACACTTCACATCTACTTCCTTTGCCCACAAACTTCCTGTTACTGTCAGCAACACCTCTCCTTCTCTCCTTCCCTCAGTGGTAACAGTGGTACTAGCACAGGACAGCGTCTGGGTCCAGTGTGCTAGTTTCTACCTATCAACAAACTGCATTTCATCCTCAACCCTAGAGATGCAGCAACCCCTCAGGGGTCCAGGAGGCAGCTCTACAGGAAGTACCCTTTTAGAAGCCAACAATGCCCATTGCCTGTATTCCCTTGTTACTAAAATTCCTTTCCAGAGGGAGATGTAAGCAACCTCTACCCTTCCTCCCAAGGTCTCAATGACAAACTGAGGCTCAATCCACCAAAGTTCATTCTGGGGAACTAGTGAGTTATTTATGAAGCTTGATTACAGAGCCCAGGTAAGAGTTTACTTAGAAGGGTGTGGTCACTCTTTACCCAACCTGGAAAGCCTTACCCAGCAGAAATAGCAAGGAGGGCTTCCTCCATAGCTGCATAGATGGACGGACACACACACACACACACACACACACACACACACCCCACTTCTCTAGGCCATGCAGGGTTATGGGTCCGTAGGGAACAGTAGATAGGGAGCGAGAGGGGACAGGGGATGAGAATTGTAAACCTGTCAACAAGCCTATCTGGGATGATCTCACCTAAGGTTGGCAAAGCCGTATGGCAGACATTGTTCGCATGCCCCATTCCTGTGGTCACTGGATTCAGCACAGTGGGGCTTTCTCTCCAAGAGTCTAAGTCTTTTCATTCCAGCCTTTCCCCACCTATTTCTCTGCCTCTAGGGAAGGCAGCTGCTCACCACAGTTGCCGCCTCTGTGACACAGACATCTTCTTTCTTTTCAGCTCACTGTAATCATTTAAAATTCCCTTTATGAAAAATAACTGGTGTGAGTTCTATACCCTGCCTCGGCAGGACTGACATATGCAGGCTTTTCCTCTAATCTAGACAGTAGCAGGGGGGCTCGAGTTAACACACGACTCAAGTCCCAATTAGCTCTGTCAGTTGAGTGAGGCCCCTTCAAGCTGTTTAACCTTTAGTAAAACACAGAGGATTTTACTTCTGAGATGGTGACTGGCAACTGCAGGAGAGCACAGCCCACAGATATGGGAGGTATAGCCAGGGCCTGCGTATGGGCTCTCGCGATACTTACTATCTGACTCTCCTCTGCCAGAGCCTGTTTCTCAGTCACATCCATATGCCGCTGAGTCCACGATTGGAGCCTGGATCTAGATTGTATCCAAGACTCTTGGTCACCTTCTCAATACCAGTCAGGTACAAGGCTACACTGACCTGTGGTTGTTAAGGGGATTAGGAGAGTGACCCACCACCTATCCATGTGACATAATTTCTATCGCTTGTGCAACCATTGCCAGTGATGTCTGTCACCTAGCAGCAATGCTTTCATTGGTGGGGACCAATAACAACCTTTTTTATTTGCATCAAGTGTAACAGACCAATAACAACCATTTTTGTTCACACCAAGTGTAACCGTTTTTGAGCAATGAGATAGCTCAGCTGGCAAAAGCTTTTGCCAGATAAGCCTCATGACCCAAGTTTTATCCCTGGAACCAGCAACAGAAGGAGGGAATCAATTCTGAATGATGAGAATTTGGCTCTGGAACCAGGATGGAAGAGAAAACAGTCGGCTCTCTCTTATTTCTGTCCCAAGATCCAGTTCAGTGTGGTCCTTGATAGTAAGCATTGTGGTCAATGTAACCATAAAAGTGGCCTAATTTGTTCTGAACCCCTCCCCATTCCAGGACAGTGCTTGGGAAGTGGGCATCACATGGATTTACATAGGAGACTTCAAATAGGAAATGCCTTGGAAACTATTAACCAAAGAGCAATGTAAAAACAGAACAAAGCTCTCTCAGCTGCCATAAGCCAGCATGGCTGTTTGCTATGTTTCTTCACTGTGAAGAACTCTCCCCCACTCCAAAGGGTAAGAAGTAATAGGTGGGTTCATGGGGCCCGGGAGGCCAAGGAGGAGGATATCACACTGAGGACCTGCTTGCTTTAGTGGCATCTGTGTTTCTGGTCAGCAATGCACATGTGGGCAATACTTGTAATAGCAAGGTGTCCCTCAGGTACACTGATGTCCCCTACTCTTAAGGGAGCACTGTGCTCTTTGACCAAGAATTCTTCCAAAGAACAAAACCACAACCTATGCACAGGTTCACCCCAGGCTAGTCTTGGAAGATAAGGGAAACCTCTAAATCTAAATATGACCTTTCTTCTCTAACTGAAAAGGACAAGTGGCCAAAGATGTTAATGACTTTGCACCCAAAGGCTTGAATCTTATGTCAACATTTCTTTTTCTATCCATTGAAAACAAGTTTCAAATACACACTGAAGAATTTGCCTAAGACAGCACACCTCCCTCTTTCCACAGCTTCTAGCTTATGTGTTTAGGAGAAGAGCTGGTAAGAGTTTAGACATCAACCCAAGTGCAAATTAACCAACAACAAACTTAATTTCACAAACTGTTATTACTCACTGTGATTATTTCCTCTGAAGATAGTCCTGGCAGCTTCGAAGGAACAGCTGTAGCCTTCCCTCCTTGCTTTCCCTCCTCCCTCTTTTTCCTTCCTTCCTCCCTTCTTCCCTTCCTGCAACAAGATTGCGAAGGAAGATGGGGTTCTCAGGAATAGCAAAGCCTCAGGCAGTTCTTTCCTGAGTGGTTCTCGGGCACAACTGTGAGCTCAGCTGGGAAGGCACACATGTCTACGATCGTCAGCTGCTCATGGATGTGGGACACTTTCAGCAAAGCTACTGCTTTCAAGCAGTCGGGGTGACTTAAGTTCAGGCTTCCTGTATGTGCTGCTCTTCCAGGTTTCCTTCTGGAGACAGGCTTCTTTCTTCCTGGTGACTTATCTTCATGTAAACACGCAGCATCACAGAGAAGTCCTGTGGGCCCCCTGCATTTTCTCCTATATGTTTTCCACTTAGTACCTGGCACATTATCCTACTTTGATGCTCGGAGGAAGGGAGGGAATGAAGGGGGCTGGCCCATCTCTTTGTAAACACATTCTCCCATATGCAGAGGAAAGAAGTTGCCTTTCTACTAGTGGGGAAAGTGTGTGTGATGGTCAGGCTATGTTTTAGCCTAAGTTACTCCATATTGGACAAAACAGTAGAGTTTTAGGCAGTGCTTTGCTCTAGGAGACATCCTTTTTATTTTTCAAGACAACTTCTCCCTATGTAGACTCGGCTGGCTTGAAACTTGATATGTGGAAAAGTGGCTTTGAATGTATAGAAATCCACCTGCCTCTGCCTCCCAAATACAGGGATTACGTCAAATGCTAGGAGATTCCATTTTTTTACAACCATTGTTTGACTTCATTTTGAGGAAGAAGGATGACAGAAGTCACTGCGTAAACCTAGAAACTGCATCATCTGTCAGACGCACCCACAGTACGGACAATGACTTATTCCTGAGAGTGGAAAGGGAGACATCATCCCAGTTTATTGGGGGAACTGACACTATAGGGCCACATGGGTGGACTGCAGAAACTGGGCTCAACAGGACTGATGAAGGAAATGGTGAACCTCATAGTGTTGAACAGCTAATACTGCCAAGGCATGGCCCGTGACAAACTATCATGACACCTGCTAAGTGGGCCTCCAAACTGACAAACATCCTTCCCCACATGTCCTTGGAGATTTAGCTTGGCTGTCCCCTGCAGTTGATGTGGACCCCTTGACTGCCTGCCCATCTACCTGTTATCCCCCCTGGACCTGCTTCTGAACCATTCCTGGCTACAGCTCATCTGGATTCCTTCTCAAAGCCGAATTCTGCATTCATTACCAAACTCTAACTCCTGCAGCAGTCCCCTCTGGGCCGTGTTCGGGTTCTGTATCAGGAAAGACTCAGTCCATTCCTGAAACCTCTTCAACTCTGCTGCAGCCTCTTTAACTCACATTCATTCTGTAAACCATATATACATGCAGAGAGATATAGATATGTTTACTGTGTGCTCTGTGAATTAATATTAGCAATTAAGATTGGAATAAAAAACTTGCATTTGCCTCAGCCAGGCAATCAAGGCAGGGCAGGATTTTACACGAGATAAATTGCTATCTTTGAAACCATGAACCTTGTGAAGCTATTGTTATTCAATAAATTCTGACATTGTAGAAGGACATAAATGTCTATTATTGGAATAGCATGTTCACGCAATGCAAACTCCACATTAATGTTTCATAAATTTAAACCTGGAATATAAACTAACATGCCTTGACCAGAGGCTAGGAGTTACAGCTCCACAGAAGCTCTGTGGAACACATATCTTTTGGGTTCATCCATGTGCTAACCTGTGCAAGCTTCCACCCAGATGGTAAATATCCTGTCTGAAGTCTATGTAGGCTGATCAAAAGCAAGACGGAGCACAGCTAGCTCTTATTTCTGCAGAAGATGTAAACCTGCACAAAAATTTAAGTCTGAAAAGGACTTTGGGATTAGGAATCCTGTTCTTGTATCTCTACAGCATCTTCCAGCACAGCCTCTTCAAGTATCTCTACATCATGAGCAGAGAATCTTGTAAGTTGACAGTCACTGTTGAGTTAGCATGACTCATATTCTTCCTATCACCTGCCAAAGGTTAAAATTGAACCTAATTCAGAGATAGCAAGGTCTGCGTGGGAACTGAACTGAAGGTTATTATATCACAATTTTAAACAAGATTGATAAGCATTTATTTTATAAACAATATCTAGAAGGCATGCCGCCTACTTTAAAATAGGAATTCTACTTAAGTTCCTCCAATTTGTCCAAGTGACAATAATATATAAGAGGATGACTTCTCAGTCTGAATTATTAAAAGTGGACAGTTAGTATCTGGGATGCCTGAAAATACAGCAATATAACATATACTTGTTAATTTTCCTTTACTTCCCTAAATTAGCACAAATTATTGAAGCTTCCATTTTGTCAGCCTAGACCTGTCTTTATCTCAGAGAAGAACTCCACTCTTGGGATAAGCTTTTGGTACACTGGGTGAAGCTGTGTCTCTGTTCTTTCTCACCTGCCTAAAGCACCTTCTGATTGGTCTAATAAAGAGATGAACAGCCAATACCTAGGCAGAAGAGGATAGGTGTGGGTTCCAGGTAGAGACAGGAACTCTGGGAAAGAATCTGATGCATGGGAGATTTTCGACCAAGACATAGAGGAAGTTGGACATGTGGTACTGAAGAGAGGTAACAAGACACATGGCAAAAAGTAGATTAATATAAACTGGTTGTTTTAAGAGCTAGCTGAGAGCAAGTCTACGCTAAGACCAAGCTTTCATAATAAATGAAAAGTCTTCATGTCATTATTAGAGAGCAACTGATATAAAGACCCATTATGCTCCATGATTTGTTTAGATATTAATTCTTCACTTGCTTTCCAACATCCCCTGTTTAATTCAGATTCATCAGCTTCTGTCAGCGGGAAACATGTAGTACACACACACACACACACACACACACACACACACACACACACACANACCCTACAGCTGGACCAACCAGAATAATTCATCCCCTGCTATCCACAGGTGCAAATGGAAGGGAGAATCATCTCAGAGAATAGCTGTTTTTTTCAGATGTGGACCAAGGACTGGGGAGACTTCTCTATGTCTCTGCTGGCTTTAGAAAGAGCCAGTTAGTACTAGGGCTCCAACCACTATCGTGCAGATGCTAAGAGGAAGAATGTCCCATGACTGTACTTCTCACAAATACACTATTCTTGCCAAATATTATTTATCATTTCAACAAAATACTTGCCATGAGCCTAGCTTTTAATACAGGTCCCAAAGAACAAGAGATAGATTATCTGGTCAGCTGAAAAAAAAATTTACTCAAGCAAGTGATTTTTGGTCTTCAGCATGTGGACTTATTTTAAATAAATTACCTGTGGCTAATTATCATCTCCTATTTTTTATCCCTAGTCTTTAGTTTTAAATTCAAGTCCTATGAAACCTAGGCCTGTAATCATGACTGAAGAGAGAAGCAGGTCCTTTTGAGGCAATTAAATAAACAGGTCCATTTTAATTTTTTGTACTAAACTATAATATTTCATTAGGAGAATATGAGTTTCCTCCTTCTAGGAATTGCTGCAACTTTAAACATACTTTTAAGGCTAGAGAGTTTTGCTAGGCAGGTATGTTGTAGAAGGCTGAATGTAAACATGTTCTGCTAGCCGTTCATTTGTGACTTCAATCATTACTGTGACTGCATTTTTTGCAACATAAATGCTAAATTATACATTATGCATCTTTCTAAGCACACCAGATCAATTATTAAACAGACCAGTAGAAATGATCATATTACAAACTTAAAATAAACTGAGCTACAAGGTAGAGTTCATGACTTCATTTAATATTGATAACAGCTCAATTTAACAGTTGAAAAAGCAAACACCTTTAATAAATTTGGTGTGAATGATTATACAGTCTGACATTGAACTATTGTACAGGAGGGTATACATATAAATCTATAAGTAGAATTATGTACATTTCAATATATACCATATATTTTTCCTACTCACAATTTTCTTTTGATAAATGAAGCAGTTTCACTATACACAGATGTGCAATGCTACATTATGTCCTGAGTAATTAAGGGATTATTAATAAACTACTGCAAATTCTCTTTCTCTTTTTAGCTAATGATCCTGAAGACTCTGTACTAAAACATGAACAAAAAGATATTTAAAAGATTGCATCCAGCGTTGCACTTGTTTTATGCAGAAAAAGCTCAAAAATGGACAACAGCCATTGAGGTTTGGGAAGATGCCCTCAAATATTGAAGGTTTAAGCAATGTCTTATTTGTAGGGTTTCTACAAGTTTTAAGTGATGTTGCCTACATCCAATTTGTAAGGCATGGAAGACTCTTTTCATGATTGGCCTATAGATCCTTTTTGCGGAACAGGACATTTGGTGTAAACTTCAGTGTTTAGGTATATTAAGTCCCAATCCAAATGAGTAAAACAATACGACATAACTCAAAACATCTTTGAAATATAGCCAGTCACATGGAAGGAGTAGAAAAAAAACAAGCACATTTTGGTGAAAGAAGAAACCAGATGCAAGTCATTTAAGGGTGGTCTGGTAAGCCACCACTCTGGGAGGTCCCAAGTTGGTTTGGCTCCAGGAGCCCCAAGATAAGCAAGCCATATATCCATCTTGCTGCAGGGGACTGCCTTGCTGCATAAGGAGAAGGAAGCAGTATGGGAAAGGCCACGTTCAAGTGCAAAGGTACAGTAACAACTGCCGGTCAGGGTCGCCCTTGGCAGGCAACGCAGCCCACTCCCAAACTCAGGCACTAGATATGGTGAGTGAGGTGGTCTGGGCTGGCTGCTGCGTGTTGCCCCAACAGGAGGGGGCAGGCTGGGGTCCTGCTGTGGGAGTCGGCCTGCATTGGAGACACTTTGATGAGAAGGCACTGTGTTGGTGGATCCTCTGTCACTCAGATCTATCCCGTTCCATGGCTGCTGTAGTCAAAGACTCCTTTCTTGAAGAACGGCGAGAACTCACAGATGGTGTGCTTTGACAGGGTCAGTCCTACTTTGTTGATGTGAAGGGGGGACGTCTCAGACTGGAGCATCACACTGAAAAACTTCCTGAGGTATTTCTGGGAAAAGACAAGAATGAAGAATATGGTCAAGACAGTGCTAGAGTCAAGGAGGGGAGGGAAAATGCCCAATGTACAACTCATCTGCACATATGTTTATTTTATAAACAAAACAAGGAGAGAATGCTCCAAAGGCTCTTGACTACCTTGGTCCTTGTCAGTCAATGTAGAATAGACAGGGCTGTGATGCCCAGGTCCACAGTAGAAACTTCTTTGGCTCTGGGTTCTAATCTACAGAAATGTCACTTGAGGCCTACCTGGAGGCAGTGCCATGTGGAAGGCCAGTGGGGCCAGTACAGGACATGACAACTTTATCCTACCTAAAATATTTTCCTCTAAAGTTTCATAGTGGTGGGTGTGCCCATCTGAGCAACTTTAGCATTTGTCTCTTCTTTGAAACCTATGTACAAAACGGGATTGGCTCCAAGTGCCAGAGAACATTTAAAAATTTAACTTCTATAATCATCACCAATAAATAACAAAGTGTTCTTCCTAAGGTAAAACGTGTACTGCTCTGGGCTTTTTGCCGTTCTCTCCTCCATGGCAGGTGTACATCACTACAGCACTTGCCTTGCATGGCACTGAGAGAGAAGGAATGCCTGCGACAAGGCTCTGAGATGCGGAGAGAGAACTCAGAAGTGTATGCCTGAAACGTGCATTAGAGGAGAAGAGGATGTACAAGAACAGCGCCTAGATCTCAGGTCAGGCAAATCATGTCAACACAGAAAATGAACTAAAAATGCACACAATCCTGGAACAAATTCAGAAATTAAGCATTATTATTCTGGACTGTAACAAAACAAAATGAAAGCCCTAATCCTAGAGCAGTGGCTCCCACCTAGGTGTTGTAGCTCACAGGCCACCAGGTAATGTGTGGAAACCTGTAACTGTCATTTGTATGTTGAGGGATGCTCTAAAGACATGGGATAAGGAATTGTTTGGCCCAAGCTGAAGTTTGCCCTAGAGGAAAGCTCAACTTCCTTTATGAATGAGGAGCCTTAGCTGGCCTCTAAAGAGGTGACTTAGTCCAAGTGTGTTAGCTTTTGCTTAAATTAATTCCAAGGGCTAAAGCTGCCTTTATATACCACTACTACTACCAGACTTTGTACACTTTATAGAAATAAAGCTGAATATGCAGAGATAAACTGCATATTCCTTTTGAATGTTTCATTAGCGCCAAGGATAGAATCTCCAGCCTTGTGCATGCCAGGCAATCCTCTCCCACTGAACTATACTCCCAGACCTTAAACTGCACTCATGAAACTGCCGCCAAGCCAAGATAACAGATGATTGCATCACCACAGAAGTTTCTCAAGTCACCTAAGTTAGTACAACCTTGACACTCTCCCTGGAATGATATCTTTCCCTTGAAACAGACATTTTCTATTGAGGAAGCTGCTGGTGGGGCACACCAGAGGCTGGCTATCAAGCATAATGATTCAAAACCAAGAAATTTTCACTAAAACTTGGTTTCCTGGCTCAGTATTCCTAACTTACTGGCCCCAGTAAACCCTCTCCACAGAGGAGTCTGAAACGGAAATCGGGGGAAGGCAAGAAACTGCCTAAACCAAGTGAGAAGAGCAAAGATTGCAGCCCTGGCATGTTTTCCATATCAGAAGTCAAAAGTAGTTGGTGATACCATGAGAAGATCAAATTTGCTGGATAGATGGGAGGTGTTGTCTTCACAGACAACATCTGAGCTGCCATGGCTATAGCCACGTGGTGGCACATCTGTCTTTATGTAGATTCTAATCACCTGAACCCATACAGAGGGCTTTAGCCATTGAACCATTTCCCCAGCTCTGGTTTTTGACCAAAATACCCAGAATTTGCAATACAGCATAGACAGCCTCTTTACCAAACTGTCCTGAAATTATCAGAGAAAAAAGTAGGGAAAACAAGTCAAGCCATAGGCACGGGCAGGCTTTTCTCAAGAGGAATCCAGTTGCTCAACAAATAAAGGCAACAGTTCCAACGGGAGGAATCCCATGAGATTAAAATGTTTTTGTAAAAACAGTCAAGTAAACAGACAGCCTAGAGAATGGGAGAAAATCCTTGGAAGTTATACACCTGATGTTTAATGTCTAAAACATAAAAAGAATGCAGAAAACAAAGAAATCAACTCAATCAATAAATTAGCTAATGAAATGAGCATACTTTCTCAAAAGAGGAACACCAAAGGTCAATTAACAGAGGAGCTCAACTTTGCTAACCATCAGAGAAATGTGAACCAAAACTACCCCAGGATTCCATCTTACCCTGGTTGGAACAGTAGCCCTTAAGAAAACAACAAACGCTGGCAAGGATATGGGCCAAAGGGAACCCTTATATACTGCTGGTGGCAATATAACTAATCCAGCCACCATGGATAGCAGGAGATTTCTTAAATAAATAAATAAATAAATAAAAGTAAAAAATAAAAAAATTAAAAACAAAACAAAAACCTGACTAACAGCAGACCCTCTATGTGACCCAACCATTTCACCTCTGGTATTTACCTAAAGGACTCCATGTTCAAATGTCACAAGGCATTTCAGCATCAATGCTTATAATGGCACCAATCACAGGAGCTAAATTACTGAACCAGACTCAGTGTCCCACAACAGAGGGATGGATTAAAATAATGAGGAATATACACACAGTTAAACACTTTTAGCTGTAAAGAAGAGAGAAATGAAGACATCCCCAGAAAAAAAATTGACACAAGTGGAGATAATCATGTTAAAATAACAAAGTCAAACAGAAAAAGACTTTGGTAGTTTGAACATAATTGGTCCCTATGAGTTCAAAGGGAGTGGCACTATTAAGAGGTGTGGCCTTGTTGAAGGAAGTGTGACACTGTGGAGGCATTTGGGTTCCTTCTCTCTTTGTGGTCCATTGGTCACCAGGCCACAAAGAAGGCAAAAGCAACAAACAAGGACACGTCAGGCCTGTGTTTTGATGGGAGGCTGTGTTTTGATGGGAGACTGTGGTTTGATGGGAGACTGCTTCAGTGTTACAGCTCACACTTATTCCAGAGTGAGAGGAAATACAAAGCTTGGGGACAGTGGCTGGGGCATCACCTACTTTGCATTACACAGCCTGATCCTATCACAAGGCTTCACATGTGGCAGCAGGGTCCTAAGCAAAGCTCCTAACATGATGTCTCACTAACCCCATGAGCAGCAAGAGGAAAGAAAGCTCTTACAGGGAACTGAGTCAACAGTCACACTAGAGGTAAGTCAGATCTCTTGGCCTAGAGACATTCTCCAAATAAGGTCAGGTAGAGCACATGACACCTCCACTGGGGGTGGGGGAGGGCAGGCTACATGCACCAGTTCAGAGAGACTGGCTAGGCCATGGTAAACTGCAACCTCTGACCAGCTGGGCCTCCCAACAGGGGTTGGCTTTAAGGTTTCCTATGCTTAAGCTATGCCTAGTATGGACAAAGACAGTTTACTTCCTGTTGCCTGTGGATCAAGATGTAGAACTCTCAGGTCCTTCTCTAGCACCAGGTCTGCCTGCATGCCACCATGTCCTGCCATGATGATAATGGACTGAACCTCTGAAACTGTAAGCCACCCCAACTAAATGTTTTTCTTAATAGAGTTCCTGTGGTCACAGTCTCTCTCCACCGCAATAGAAATCCAGATTAAGACAAAGACAAACATCATGTTTTCTCTCATTTGTATATAGGAAAGAAACTTGGAAGTTCTAATAAAGTTGTGTAAGGGGCAAAGGGGACCTTTGAGGGGGTGAGAAAAAGAGAGTAGTGGAAATATACTACAAATTATATACACATAAAAAGTAAAAAAGATTGGGAACAGAAGTATCCTGAATTGGTAGATAAGTCATTTCCAGATGACATAGGTTATTACATGAGAGTCCCAGCATCAGCTGTGTGATCCCTCCCAACAAGTTGCTGTTCTAGGGAGCCCTAGAGGCCACTCAAGCAATCCAGGTTATTGTCACTGCTCTACGTTGCCCACCAGCAGTGCACAATGTGACTCTATTCCTGGATGCATCATAGGTTAGAACACAGAGAATCAAGAAGCCAGAAGCTGATTCCAAGCTGGCTAGCTCTCCCAGGGCTAGAAAGCGCTATGCAGGATGCTGGAGAAGAAAAGTCATCAACAGTGCTACTTAGCTGTGGACCCAGTGCAGTATACTATCGACCAGTCAGGCAAGATGTAATAACCCAGTGCAGTCGTGCCATGAGTGTTACGGGGGTAATGGACCACTTCCTGCTTTGAGGCCTGCTCCATACGAGGAAACTGATAGCTGGTACTGTAAACCTAATCAAAAGATGGTACTCCTTCATCAGTTACCAATCAAGGTGTCTCAGAGACAAGCTCACAGGCCAATGATTGTGGCATGCCCTCATTTGAGACTCTGGGTATGTCAGTAACTCTGGGCTATGTCGAGTTGACAGTTGAAGGTAGTAGCTAAGGCGAGCCAGAGTGGCTTTAGGGTGCAAAAATTCATAACTGGTCAAAACACCAAGAATAAGTGATTGGTGAACCTAAATGAGTTATCTAGATCATCCCCTCCCAGGCTGAGAGAATACTGAGTGTGTGGTGGGGTTAAGAATAAAAGAGCTTGAGGAAGAAGCAGAGTGTATAGAACTGTGTCTTCTGGGCACATCACAGTCATAGCACTCTTGGTTCAGCAGCTGTCATTATTTACTTAAGATCTAGAATAAGATTGGGCCCAGAAATATCCCATCAAGGAATGGGGAGGGGTTCATGAGGCCGTATGCTTCCCTGAAAAGCTACAGCCAGTTCATGGTTACTGGGACACAAACAGGCAATTCCTTCAGTGACATAGTCACTGGTAAACTACCCATACCCTGGTAAATAATCTCTCACCCATATTTCTGTAAGCAAGCCTAATTAAATTAATTGGTCCACAGACAGGACATACATACATACAGACAGACAGATGAAAATAAGTAGGAGACTGGTGGTGGTGGTGCACGCCTTTAATCCTAGCACTCGGGAGGCAGAGGCAGGCAGATTTCTGTGATTCTGACACCAGTCTGATCTACAAAGTGAGTTCCAGGACAGCCTGGGCTACACAGAGAAACCCTGTCTCATAAAAATAAAGAGGATTATAGGGGATAAATTTGATTAAAAAGAAAAAGAAACCCATCATCATATATGACTAATATATGCTAATAAAAACATGAAAAACAGGGAAATAACTTTAAATAGGAAAGCTGTGGGCTTGCCTAGCTGTGCACTAACTGTGACTGATGTCCAGTTTCCTGCAGGGACAGAGGGGAACTTCTGTGCAGAGGTACGGTCTCAGGAGCACCTGGGCAGTCCCTTTTCCATGAGCCAGGCCGAGCACATCAACAGCAGACTGTTTACATCAAGCTTGCCTTCCAGACGAACTCTGACAGACGACAAGGCAATTGGAATCCAAGAACAGATGTTGTATCAACATTTGTCATAATTAGTTCACAAAGTAGGGTCCTTTTAAAGGGCCAATAAAGCCTGAAATTGTGCACAATGAGAAGCAAAGTTGAAAAGATAAATAAAAGAAAAAGAGCAAGTACTGGAGACACCTTCCCTGTCACAACACGGCCATTACAAAAGAGCCATTAATCTGCTGAAGGTAAGGACTTTTTCTTCAAATAAACTCATTACCACGGCTTCATGAAACCTCCAGACAGAAAGATCTGATCTGGCCACCTCTTTACATTGCAAAGGTTTCTCTCTGCAAAACAGTTTCCTGTGCAGTAGGAGGATGGGCAGTCGGCTTCTTTGACACACACAGCTTCTGTGGTGAGACAGCATGAGGCTAGTTAAGGGTCTTCGCGATGACCACAAGGAGCTCCTAGGCTGTACAACAAGGCATGGCTTTTTACTGGCTATGTCTGAAGCGGGCTGATCAAATTCCAGTGAAGGACATCATAAGGGCTGTGGGTAGGGCTAGAAGTAGACAGAATGAGCATTCCAAAAGTTCCTCAAGGTCGTGGTGCCCTCATTCTTTGCAGTCCTCAGTTAGCTGTGGCCCACTGTCTAGTTTAGGAAAAGTATTGAGATACAACAGTGACAATTGCTTTTCATGAGTTAATTTAAGTTTTAATATATGCCTAGGGGACGTTACATAATATGAGTATATAACAATGAATTTCTCCCAACTGAACATACCTATGTGATCAGGTACTGGTTATATATAGCATGACACTTAGGATCCAGCCAACCCGCCTTGTGTTCCTATCAACTGCAGTCCTCTTCCTGAGGTAGCAATGGCTCACTGTCTGCACTTCTACCGTTAACAATGCTGTTGTCTGCTTTCAACTTCAGTCGATGAACACACTCTCTGTGTCTGATTCCCACTGCTTAATGCACCTTTGTCAGAGTTCCACTGTTCAGTGTGTGTGATGCATAAGCTCTGTGTATGTACCTGTGGCATTCAGGATCCTTTACTGTTTTACTCTTCAGGTGATCAATAAGGGGAACTGATAATAATGAGTTGTTTGATCTTTCTGAGTTCTGCCTCAATAATGAAATCCACTTTCATTGTATCCTGTATAGATTATGTAATTATGATTATATATACAGTACTTAACACATATTTACATTAATGATTTTTGTTGCTTGGGCTCAAAATGTTTTCTGCCACATCTGCTGCTGAAGGGAGAAATATAAAGCTTTCTGCCAATGGTATCCTTCTGTAGACCCACAGACATTCTGGTACTCTTCAGCATGTGAGAAGTCAGCTCAGGGACCAGGCTAGCACACTCCATGAGAAGAGAATTGAAAAAGCTGAAGGACATTAGGAGTTTAAGGGACTTATCGGGGTCAGAAGTGCAAAGCATGAAAAGGATTTTCTAGATCCAATATCCAACTGCTGTGCCTGCCTTTTACTGAACGCTTTCTCCATTGTAAAATAAAATAGAAGTAGGGATATTTAAAATGTGTTAGGATCCACAGAGGACCAGCAACTTCTGCTTGGGGTGGTGTCACAATGAGTCATTGCCTGTTTTATGCCTTAGCGCAGTAGCACCTAGGGCAGCAACAGTGCCTGTGGGGATGGGCAACATTACAGCCCTGCCACGGAGGCAAGATGGAAAATCAGGTCTGCAAGATTGCAATGTAGGAAACAAGGAAGGATGCCAGAGCGAGTGGGGGTCTATGCGAGTGACCATGGAGGTTGCTAAAGCGAGAGAGTTGGGGGTGTCTGGAGAGAGCAGGGAAGAGGGGCTGCTGTGACGGTGCGAGGCAAACGAAGCAGAGAGTGGGAAAGAAAACCAGGCAACATAGGACAAATGCCCATGGTTTACTTGTTTACAATCTGGCCTATAGAATTTAAGAATAAGAAATATATTAGACATATTTATCTAGGCTATGCACTTTTTTGCCACTTGAACCAACATTAAGGCATAAAGAAGAGCTTTCTTATCAATGCTTTCAGAAAATCAAATTTAGATGACTAATCTTCAAGAAGTATTTCAGCACTGACACATAGCACCTTGACTTTCTTCAAAGTTTTCCAATGCAGTTTACAGTCTAGGAAAGACTGAGAATTCAGGGACAGCAGGCTGGTGGAGGTGATAGGAGAGACAGACACTTGTACTTCTGCCATGTTGTTTAAGAAATTCTCGCAAACAAATGAAGACAATACCCTGTAAGGAACTGTGGGCTTTTGTTTTTATGTTGTTCATTTATGAAATTAAAAGTGTTTACATCATTTACTCATTTCATTTCCATTAACTAATCAATTTCCCATAAACCCATGAACCTCCCACCTTGCTTTTGATCAAGTTCAAGGCCTCTATTACTCTGTTGCTTTATATTATATATATGCTATAGATTATAACAATATATAAGATATTATAAATGTTATATATTTTTCTAAATGAGTAAATAAAAATTTCTTAGTCTATATAATGTTAGTATACACACACATATACATAATTTATATGATTTCAGGGCTATTATTGACTTTTTAAGTCAGTCTTACTATGTACACTGTGAAGTCTAGGATAGTCTCACAACTTGCACCATAGTTTTTAAAGATGACAAATGATGGAAGAAGCTGGTATATGTGTGACTGTCACAGACATGAAACAATTAGGTCTCTGAATGCCTTCTTGTTTAGAGACTCGACACTCCAGCAAAACAAGGCTTTCCTGCCAAGCTCCATTTATCAAAGACTTGCAGAGCTCTAAGTACTGTGAAAATTTTTAAAGGTGTTTATTAAATTCCTACGGTAATTTAATGAAACTATTATGGGGATTATTGTCAAGGCTGCATTACCAATGGAGAAGCAGACCCAGGAAGGCTAAGTAATACGACAGAGGTCCCTGGGCACATAAATTAGACAGCCAAGACTCAAAACCAGGACTCCGCCTAGAGGTTGATGCCACCTACTAGGATCACCACAGAACTCCCTCTGCTGAGACCATCTTGTCCTCAAAGAACAAAGCCATCTACATAGGCTGTGGGGGTGTTTCAGCTGCCTGAGGCTCATAAGCAAGCTACCTTTCCTAGGCTTAATGGCACTCCAGTGGGGCCTGCTTCACCCTGGACACTTTATCCCTCACGCTTTTCTGCAGAGGCGACACTCACAGTGACTCTTCAAAGACCCTGGCCATTTTCTTGATTGCCCTGCTCCCATTTCCCTTTTTAGAGTACACCCAGGTCTCCCCTCTGAAGAGACACCCATTCGTTGAAGATAGCTCATCTGGCTTATTAAGGATAGAAGGCTGGAGAATTTTTCCCATGGACATTTTGGGGTTGACACAATCACAGTCAAAAAGCTACTGGAGTCAGCACTTGAAATGTGCTAGAACCAAAGATTCTTCTGGGACTCGGCAAGGCGTTCCCAGGTTGCATAGCTACTGCCATGTAGAACTTTCAACAGTGAGTGAAACTCGAGGACCAGAGCCTTTGGTCTCTGTCCCTTGCCAGGCTGAGAATAGGTGAGTCTCATTTTCTCAAGTGGTCACAGTCATCTGCTATGATCACAATACAGTCTACTGTAAACAGCCCCCAAGAGCCACCAGGTGGAAGACAGCCACAAAATCAAGAAGTACTCCATGTGGATCATGACTAAGTTCCTTATGCTTGGTTAGCTGTCCACCAAGGTGTTCACCCATGACACTGCTCTCCTAAGAAGACTGTGAACCTAGGTGGTTTTTGAGAATGACAGTTCAGACGAGGCAGAGCAGCTAGTAGCACATCCTCAGGCAAGCATCAGGTTGGGAGGAGGATTCCCTAAATTTTGATCTACATCTAGGCTTATTTTCGAATTTCCTCTGCTACTTCAAGACATAATTAAACACGACTAGTCTTCTGTACCAACAGGGCTAGTTTGGTCTACTGGAGAAGTTAATATCTCTGAAAGGCAAAACACACTCTATAGTAATACAGTGGTAAGCATGCATACAACCTATGAAATTTTCATTTGTGCCCAGGATGCAGTATATTGACTAGTGTTGCAAGCCATGGCTCTAAAATAATGTGTGGCTACATTCACAGACCTTGATGAAGGTCAGTATATTGACATGATTAATGCGGACCTACATTAATGCCACTCCAGCTAACCATGGGCTTTACCTGCTGGAAGAACTGAGAAAGTCTAGCTAGCTACAGGCAGTCTTTGCTGGTTTTCCCACCAGACTCCAGACCTTCAAATGACATGTGAGGGTGACCTTAGATACAGTTCAGGGACTCAACTGTCTACCTGAGCAAAACCTTCCAGGACCAATAGGGCATCTCCATGTGCAGCCCCTTTTAATTTTAGAGCTGGTGCTTTTCAGGCCTGGGATCTTGAAGGAAGGGAAGGTTCAGGAATAGGGGAGGAGGAATAAAGTCTAAAATCAGCAAACAATGTGAGGGAGTTAGGCTGACACACGCAGTAGGGCTCTATGGAGCAGCCAGAATCTAGATTCAGGTCAACAGAGCCCTATAAACAGCATTCCTAGTTTCTGAGCATTAGGTCCTAAAAGGCGTACTTTAATTACAGATGAGAACACTGGCATAAAGAGGCCCTGACCTTAGCTAAGGTCAGGAGCCACAAAGGATCAGCTCTTCTAATATGGGAGAAAATCAGAATATTCTCATATGACCCTCAAGGGTCATGTCCTGAAGTCAGAGATGAAATGTGAGCTATCTTCAGGACTTTCAATGCCATGTTAAAGTAGGCTTCTGGAATACTCTCTGACTTTCAGTCAGTCAGTGTGTGTGTGTGTGTGTGTGTGTGTGTGCAGGTGGGGATAATTAGGGCCTTCAGAAGTGTTCAGAGGTCTCAGGCCTCTTCTCTGTTGGCTCCTTCCCCTCTATTTTAATTAGCAGTGGATGAAGTCATGACAATTTTCTGCTATTAAGAAGGTTCTGTTTTAATAAGACAACTGTAGCCGGGGCCTGTTCCTTATTTCATGTGTAATCCATCACTGTGTTGTGTCATTCTAATGATTTTCTCAACTATCTCAATGTTGTGGAACTTTCTTCCTTTTACAAAATTCTAACATAAATCTGTAATTTAGTTATTGAAATCATTAAAATTGAAATGAAATGTTCTTTAGAAATGTAAAAGAGCCCCATCTGCCTTTCTACTGTGACATTTAGCAGGCAAGAGAGTTGAAGGGCATTCCTCATCCTCAGAAGCCATTAGGTGGGACTGTAAGACAAGCATCCGCCTAATAAGACCTACAGGATCCATTTACCTGGCAGAGAAAGTTGGACAATTTGTCATTGACTGATGAGTTCTGAAGACATTCCAGGTCCAGATGGAGATACCCTGGGACATCTCCAGATCTGTGAAAGGTGTGGTTCTTACTGTGTTATAAATCAGTCCAGTAAGCTTTATGAGATTTACCCGCCCAAGCTTTCCCACTTTCAAACTCTCACAAATATTAGTCTGACCACTTCTCACTGACATTTTAGAAACTCTACAACTTAGCTGCACTGGAGCATCAGATATGCTGGATGCAGCTGCTAACTTGACCTAAATGACCTGCACACTCTGATGAAGTGAGGAATATTCGGTACAGGTGACACGTGCATGTATCCAGCAGTTACCGCACATCCGCCCTCCATGAAATAATGTGCCAGGCCTTGGAACCAAGTGTTGAGCAGGACAGACACACAGCTCCCTCGCAGTGCTCGGAATCACACCTCTCTTGCTGATGCTTTGCCCTGTCATCCAAACCCCAGCCATCTTTTTCATTGTTTTCTTGATTAGTGTACAAAATAATGGCTTTTTTTTTTCTGGGATTTTCATTCATTTGGTTTCTGCTGATCCTTGCTCTAGAGTCCCTTCACCAAACTTGGTCCCCTCCTGCCAGTCACCCTCCTCCTCATCTACCTCTGCTTCCTTTTGCTTTCTTGTTACATGGATTCTATTATCCTATTTTTTCTGAATTCCTTCATTTATTTTTAGCCCATCCCAAATCGCCTTTATGACTTCCTTTTTCAACTTATGGGCCCTTTTATGACCTTTGCCAACATACACACATTTAGCTTAAAATCTAAGACGCACATATAAGAGAAAATGTATGGCACTTGTCTTTCTAAATTGGGGCTACTTTAATAATAACATAAAAATAATTTACAGTTCTATGTGTTCTTATGAATGTCATTTCTCTTTCTCTCATATATATAATCTTTTATGGTAAGTTTAATTTGCTTTTTTGTTAGCTGCTTTGGCCTGACTTTATTGAGGACTGAACCTTTCCCTGTCTGGGCCGGCTGGCTAGGAACTCAGCAGTGGATAGGAGTCAGTGCTTGCCCTGAGTCACTTGCAGTCCAACCAGGGATGCATAATCAAAAGGGAATTCCCCAAAAGGGAAGGGGAAGGGGGCTTTGGAGCACCCACCTAGACCCTGGAGGTGGTGAATGAATGTTAAGCCTGACAGGGAGGAAAGGAACAGCCGGAGGGTGTGGAGGAAGAGACAGGAAGGAACTAGTTCTCAGCAGGGTGAGAGCTTCAGTGAAGCCTAAAATAGGAGACAGAGCCCAGGGCACAGTCAACAGCCCATGTCCCCCCCACCC
>LOEQ01001679.1:324901-336225 GCA_001685075.1 Bramus lutescens | reverse complement strand
AGGCTGGGCTTTGCAGCCCAATGTGTAGCATTAATGTTATGATGTAGGTCCTTATAGTACAAAAGATAGCCCTCTCGCTCCACACTGCCACTTTTTTGGACAGATCACACAGAGGTGATGGGCATACTCTGTATGTTGCACAGGGCAGGTAATGATAAACCAATCTGCCTCCGTCTTAGGCTTGAAAGCCATCTTATAGTGAAGATAAACTAGATCCACTCCCATTCAGGATTATGTTTCTCAAAGTTTGGGCTCTACCCCACCTGCAACCTTAACTACAAATACTTCTCTACTGTCCATTCCAGGAAATGGCGACCATGCCCTTGTTTCAAAAGCTTATTATGACCACCTGTCATTACAACCACCTACTGTGGAATGCATTTTCCACATTAAGTTTCCAAATTTTGAGAAGAGGTAAAGTTAACTAGACCGAAAGTTGACTGTGAAATGGAGTATGTTATAGTTTGCTATACCATTGACCCCAATAAGCCACGCTTTTGTAGCTTCTTACCTCCCTTTGAATTTTGATCAAGCCTGTGACTTGGATTTATACACCGGAGGGAATGCTTGCAGGCAGCTGCTTACATATTTCAGGGCTTTGTCTGAGCTCAGTTCCTAAGAGGCAGGATGCAAAGGCAGACACATAAGGCAGACCTCTCCTGGCCTGGGACAGATAAAACAGCCAGGTTTGCCCTATCTAGACTCCACAAACCCACAGGATTGGAGAAGTAAGGGAAGAGGGAATGAATGAAATCTGTTAAGGTAGACTGAAGGCTTCTTTAGTTTCCATCTAGAATTTATGATTAGATATAAATTATTGTCCTATTCCACTTCATGCCAGTGACTTCAAATCCTTTTGGCAGTCCTAGTGAGTAACTATCCTTGCAAGCAGCAGCTTCTTCTACCAGCTACACTACCCTAGGTTGGGAGGTAAATTCTTGAAATGAGTTTGAAACCTGGCATTCATTTCTTGATGTTACACAGAAGTCTGAGACCTCCCAGCTAAAATTCATCAGGGTGAAAATGTTAGTCTGTGATTACAGCATCAGAACTATTCATAAACGCTATTCAGGGAATCTGCTTTATGAGTTTAATGACATAAGCATATTGTATTGAATTATTATGGTACTGCATCAATTGGATTCATAAATTTAATATACTCAGTCTAGTTCACACATTCTAATAAAATCCAGCAAGCTTTAAAAATTTTATAAGGGATATGTGTTTAAAGTCCATGCGATATTCAGTTTTTACAGGTTGACACAGTCCTGCTCGGGGTATTAAACAGCTCCAGTGATCATGATGACCCTACCTGACAGGAGCCAGCTCTGATGAAACCTCCAGAGTGAACAAGCTCTAAGGGAGGATCAGAACTCAGGACCCACCTGGACTGAGAAGCTGCTGAGCCTTTCCTTGGAGTGCAAGTCAAAACTATCTTGTACTTTCTGCTCATGGAGAGGAAGAGGAAGGCATATCCCCTAATGCCAGTCAGAGAGAAGAAAGCTTGGCACCTTATTGGACACACTGTCATGTTCTGATGGGCTCCATCATCTACTTCCCACAGTGGCTAGAGGGCGAAGAACAGGAGGATCAAGGTTTGGGAGGAGGGTGGCTGTGAGAGACTCCCAGAACTCCCTGGTGGTCTTTCCCATTGGCTTTAGGTGAGGTCAAGTGGCTCAAAACAGACACATCCAAGCAGCTTCAGCAGCGCCAAGGAGAAAGCAGAAAGCCATGGAGGCACATTCTGAATGTATGAACTCTATTCTAGCCCTGTGGGCATGTCATCAGGTACCCAGACCTTTACAACTACCACATAGGAGCAGGGAGACTTTCTCAGTCTGTGGATAGGGTAGCGTTGGAGGGTGCCTCACTGCTCTGCACCCCAGTTTTCTCATCTTATTATAACACCTTCTTAGGAAGAGAAAATTCTATGAACTCCTGTATGTAAACTGTTCAGGGCAGACTCCAATTCACAGTATTTCCATAGGAAAGAGTCAGTATTATCTATACTACACTGTCTTCAGGGAGCTGGTAGACAAATATGCTAATTTTCTCCTCTATTAGTGCTTGAGATATGATCTTAAAACATGGGGGGAAAGTAAGTGCTTTCCCTTGCAAAGCAAAGCAGAAGACAGCATACATGGGAATGCATTTGCCATACTGCCTCTCATCAGGCACTGGCAAGCCAGAAAGAGGAAACGTTTCAAAGTGGGGAATGACGATTAAATATGAACTGAAAACCGCCCCACACCATGTAAAAGCTTATTTCAGATACATTTCAAATCCTGGTATCCTGACAAATGTGTTTGGAGGAAAGGCAATTATTATTATTTTTTGTTTCCAAGCTTAGGGCTCTTTCCAGCACTATAGAAACTCGCAGAGATTCTTGACAATTTGAGATAAAATGGCTGCTCCAAATTAGTACGTGGACTGAAAGAATTTTTAGTGACCTTGCTGCATGGAACCTCTCGGCTATGATGCACTTATGCACCAATTCAAAAAATCAGTTACTAGACAACGAGAGGATCAGGAAGCCACCATACACGACTTGCTAGAAGCCTAAAGCCTCTCTTGAGGTGGGACTCAGGATAGAGGCAACTCTTAAAGAGGAACACTGACGACTTTATCTTGCCCTCTCCTTCCACCGTGGTTGGGTGAATAAAACATGCCTTTCCTCTAACACCAGTTTATGATAGTTTGTATGTGGATGGTAGCCACCCTTTGCCTAAAATCCAGCTGTCTGTGGCCATCTGAACACCACCAAGTTCCTGAACTCAGGGCAAGAGGGTAAGCTTCTCAGACTCAGGGAGGGAAGACCCACTGCCCCTTGCTTTGTTTCCTGAACAAGGGGATCCTAACAATCCCCGTGGGACTATTTGCCTTGCAGATTACCTTCCTGCCTTGGGCCTTATCTCTCAGTGTTCACCACAGCCCTCTGTTCCTGGGGGAAGCC
Organism: Bramus lutescens; assembly: GCA_001685075.1. NCBI lineage: Eukaryota > Metazoa > Chordata > Mammalia > Rodentia > Cricetidae > Bramus > Bramus lutescens. Next base: position 333,272 of record LOEQ01001679.1, on the reverse strand, counting down.
ATGACTAAACCCCAGGGGCAAGGGGCCCCATGGCCTTCTGAGGTAGGCCCATGACGCAATCCAACTGAGAGGATTAACCAGAGATTTGGATTATCTGCACCAATGGTCCTCTGCACCCGGACAATGACTGAGGCATGACTGTCAGGCTAGACAGAGGCGGAGAGAAGACCAGATCAAATTGTCTCAAACACAACATCTCTAATTGAAAAGGAGGGAACTAGGTATATATTTCTACAGAAAATTATTGATAAAATTGGTTTATATGGTTATTTTTGATACATATATGTGCCATATGCATGTCTGTACACACATATGTACATATGGTATGCTCACAAAAGACACTGAAGATCGAGTGACTGGTATTTTGGCTAGCTGACAGAAAGCCCTAATAAGATGACAAACACTGAGACACACAGGCTTTCTTTCCCAAGGTCCTTATCAAGATCCTATAAGTTTGCAGGGGTTTCTTTTTCCTGACCAATTTTTTTTTGTCATTTTTTTTTCTTTTTTGCTCGAAAGAAGTTTACTGAATCTGAATTTGTGTTCCAAAGCCAAACTTCAAGAACTCACCTGTCCTAGCCACCAAGTAAAGCCTGAGACATGAGCACAGGAGCAATGAAGATACTGTGCTTTAGGTAACTGACAAACACCCTTCCTGAAGCGCACATGGCTGGCTATGCTGAACAGCCACACGAGTTCCTGTCATCCCAGCCTTCAGCCTGCAGTCTTCTGCTGGAATGCGGGAGGAAGTGTAAGGCAGGAGAGAGAGGAGCCTGGAAAGGAGCAGATGATGCTCTCAACCACAGCAGTACGCCAGTAAGAGGATCATAGAAGGAGCCGCCCAGGGACCTTTCACCAGAAACTGAACACACTGGGGCTAAGTTGAACTCACTTTAAAAAAGATTTATTTTATTTTTATTTATGTGTTTGTGTTCTCTGTGTGCATGAACACATTTATGTGGGTGCCCTCAGCAGCCAGAAGAGGGTGTCAAATCCCCTGGCACTAGTAGTACAAGTGGCTGTGAGAAAATCAGTGTGGATGCTGGGAACTGAACTCTGGTGCACATTTTTTTAATTTTTAAATTTTTTTTTAGAAGGGCCATGTGACCACTTCATTGCAACTCATGTTTGATTTGTTGGTCCCTGTTCAGGCATTAATTGGTATGTTACTTTTCCTTGAGAGATACAACACGCACATACTCACAAACATACACACATACACTCAGTTCCAAACTGTGAACTGACAATAGACTCAACAATACCACCAAAATTCAACTTGGTGAACCAAAGAATTTATTGGAGTTACTTACAGTAGCACTGATCTCTTAAAGGCAGATACATTAATAAAAGCTGAACCCAGCAGGGTAATGATGCATGAAAGCTGCAGCCCTGGATCTCTCTGCATGGCTTATAGACAGCTTGACAGACAAGAGAGTCTCCTCTCCAGGGAAGTCTTTATTGTTTATTACTTTAGGGAAGAAAGTACCTTGTGAATGCAGCAAGTTTCAGGGACTTCCTGAGACTTACCAGTTGATTAATGAGCCTCCTGTTAGGACTTTGTGAGTCTCAAAGAGTTTCTCTCTGAGATGGAATATTTCAGTCTGGGAGAAATTGAAGCATAACATTCCTGGAGCAACTGCTGAGCCATCCCTCCAGCTCTAGGCTCACTTTGTAATTTTAATTTTTGCCCCAAGGAAACTTCCATTCAGGCAAGAAATGTAAGTGTGCAATATGTAAGCTGTTACTTGAAATGCCCAGATTCTTTCAAAGGAGCTGCACATCATCAATGCAGTATGGTAAACTGTAAGACAAATGCTATTATAGTAATGGATGAGGAAAGGGGAACAGATAGCATGAAGCACAGACCCTCGACTCTGCAGGTATTTCCAAAAGAAGCAGCCATCTTCCTTTTTTTTTTTTTTTCAGCACAAGCCCTGGAGCCCACAGGGATTGCTTTCTAGCTGCCTAGAAAGGCCATTGAGAAAACGAAGGTGTTTTCAATTTCTACCCTATTCAACATTGATTAGGAAGTGCTTTCTTGATTCCAACATCAGTTTCTTAATTTTATAAATAATATGAAACAGGTGATCACAATTAAAAAAGAGATTAGGTAAAGTCTTAATTAAAAAAGGTTTGGGTTACCTAGAATAAAAATTAAATATGTAAATGTAAACGCATTACAGAGAGCTGCTGGGAACAGAAATAAATCTATTTGGAAATGGATAGGAGCTTTGCACAGATCAAAAGTAGGTAGAGAGTTTTATAGAATTGGAACAAACTGATGGATTTATCCATTGTTTCTCCCTCAATATTATTTCAAAGGGTTGAGAGATATGCTCTGATTCATTAACATTATGAAGCCTAACACACACAGCCAGAAAGGATTCTCAGGGGACATAAGCCAGTTGAATTCTAAACAGGCATTGCAGAAACGCTGCGAAGGACAGGATGGGGTTTAGCAGTAGATGCCAGGGCACACACCTTTTTTCAAAGGATAGCACCAGTTATTGGGGAAACAAATCTAAATAAATAGAGTTAAAGGAATGGTAGCATCTGCAAGAAAGCCTAATGCAAATTGGACAGAGCTCCATAAAATAGAAAGGACGGCACTCGAAAGTTGATATAAATAGTAAGCAGAGGGCTTGGTGGCAAAGGCACAGAGGCTGCAGCTCTTTAAATATATGAATGCATAAAAATCCCAAATGTGCTTTCTAAGCCATTGCAACAAAAGAGATGTATAAGGAGAAACTGTGCTGACATCAGTGGAAATAAACAAAACCCACTACTTCAGGAGGCATGAAGTTAGGCCTTGGGGTTTATAGCAGTGCTAGCGGAAGCAAAGGTAGCAGCAAATGGCATGCTAAGTCATGTAATGGAAGAAGAAGGAATACTCTTTGCGTGGTTTCCTGACGATCGACAGAGAAGGACCAGCTGGGGTAGGAGCGGAGGTAATAAGCAGAGATAGAGTGCTAGAGAGACGGAGGGGTAAACAGAGTGGATGAAGTAAAGGCCAGACCAGGAGGCTCGGCACTAACGAAACAATATATTACAGAAAGAAACCCCAGAGACAGCTATAACGGGACCAGCAGGAAAAAGTCTCACAAGTGAAGGCAATGAGAGAGATGAGCAAAGCCAAGAGCCCAGTGGAATGGATGGACTGCTGACCAAAACAAAATCCTCACCACTTAGGACACAGAGCCCTACAAGGATATCACCTAAGCTTCTAGAAAGAGGGGGGCGGAATCTGCCATACACAAAGGTCAAGACTCCAAATGGTCTGAACTTGTTAGTAGCAGAAATGAAGGTAGTCATCTCTTGGAAATTTGCAGAACACCTTCCTAATGAACATTCCAAATCCAGGGAGTATCTCAGTAGATGGAGACACACGCAAACACGTGGCTAGCAATTTGCCTTTTGCACATTCTTTCTGTTTGTTTGGTTTAGTTGGATTTTTTGAGACAGGGTTTCGCAATGTAGCCTTGACTGTCCTGAACTTGCTCTGTAGACAATGTTGGCCTCGAACTCACTTTCTAAAGAAGCTGTTGAGGGTTTGCTCCATCATAAAGAAGCAGGAAATCAACCAAGACAGACATGGAGTATAGGAAGCAGGAAAACCAATCAAGAAAGAACAGGAAATGGAGAGGGGAGATTGGCAGGCAGAGCTCTCCTGGGAAGCTACACTCACAGGATACACGAAGGGTGTGAGATTCACATAGCTGACATTTGAAGTCGGTTGGTGAAGATTACACATTTACTAAGCAAACTGCTGAGCAGAGTTCCTTGTAGGCCTGACGTGTCACACAGGGAAAAAGGAAGAGGACAGTGGATGCAGAGCACAAGGTTTCATTTGCCTCTTTCCTGGTGCTACTACTTTGTCTTACAGCATCAACATTTCTTTTAATGTTTGGTTTGCTGTGCTGGTGTGTGCACATGTATGATTACAGGCACGTGTGCACTACAACATGCACGTGGATGCCAGAGGGCAGCTTTTCAGTTCTCTCCCTCTACTTTGCATCTAGTGTTAGGAACTCAGGTCATCAGGCTTGGCTGCTGGTGTCTTTACCAGTTGAGCCATCTTGCTGGACCAGTGCTGGGCTCTGTGATGCAGACTTTCTGATTCATAGCAAGCATACTCACCTTTCAAAAAATAAGCAAGCGCTTTAAAGAACTGAAGTCCCTGCCAGGCTGTGGGCTGGCTCAGTGGGTACAGGTGCTCAACATCAAGCCTGTCAACTGGAGTTTGAGTGCCTGAATCCTTTAGTTGTTTTCTGACCACCACATGTGCACTGCGGCACATGCATGTGAACACACACACACACACACACACACACACACACACACGTGCACAGTAATAAAAATGCTAAGCTTCATTGAAACCCCAGGCAATAAGAACTTGAGGTAGAGGTGGCTTATACGCCAAGCATAAGCACCTCATCAAAATGGTTTAAAAGCACTCAGAGAGGATAAAGGGAAGTCCCTGAACTCCACATTGCCACGGTTGCAATCAGTACCAGCCAGGCCAGCCATGGCACCTCCAGCCATATAGTCATAATGGTGGCCAGTGCCAAGACTTTGGGGTCTGGGTTCTTTGTTTCTAGGGACTTATTTAATTACATTCTGTGTGCTTCATCAGTCACTAGCCCTAGCAGCTGGGGACGGGTATTTCCAGCCTGGCAAGCCTGGATTTGGGCAAGGTATGAGTGGGTTTCTATTATATCCTTAGCTCATAAAATACAAGCCCCTGAGGCTAAGTAGAATGCTATATGTCACTGCTTAAGGGCCATTTGGATACTTGCTTTTAAATTTATATGGGGACAGAAAGTTGTGAGTTTAACATATCCATTTAACCTTAAATTGTAAAGACCACAGGCAAAGAGAGACCAGAATCCAAGAGAAGGAAGAACTGATAAATAACTGTAGTTGGGCTTTTGAGACCTGGGGCCAGGGTGTAACAAACATTTTGCAGGCGTTAAAAACAAAAACATCAGAGCTAAGAGCTGAGATCCCCATGGTTAGTTCAGTGGTTTACGCTGGGAGGTGAAGGGTGAACAATTTCTCACACTCAAGCAGGGTATCTAAGCCCTCCACTTGTCACCCTCACCCTGGACAGAACACCAATCGGCACAGGAGTGAGAGAGGATGGCCGAGTGCCATCATTTGAAACCAGCGTGGAGGGCACTGCCCTCCCTTCGTCTTTCAGGCTGCTCTGTGAGGGTTCTCCCTGGAAGTGTTTGTTTTAAGTTTGCTTTACTCTTGACTATTCATGGAAACTAAAGTGGGATTTTTCCCTCTATTGAACAACAGTGAAGGTCAAAGAGTTTCAACTCAAACTGATGGTGTTTTTATTACAGAAAGGGATTTCTTGACACGAGTTTGCCCCAAGATCGTGGCAAGTACACCCCTTTTGTCTCCTGGCACCAGTATCTGATTGACTCTAAGCCCTGTTCAGAGTCCTCTCACATGCCAACAGCCATTTAACCCCATTCAATATGCTTTGCTGCAGACAGTGGTGCTAATGGCCTAATAACAGAAAATAGCCCTGCTAACACCAGTGCGCAGATAATCAGAAGAAAAAACACAAAACCCTGATGAGGGGGAAATGGCTTCTTGTGGGAGGTATCTCTTTAATCTCTGGCTATGTTTTATAATAGTTCTATCATTAGACATTGTGTAAAATCAGCAAAAATAGATGAAAAGAATGTTAAATTAAGCGTAGATTCTAAAGAGCTTTCTGATAGCTAAATGTCTGAGGAAAGAGAAAATCTGAGCTTCTTTTTCCTTCTTGAAATTTGTTCTGAAATTGAAAGGACACAGACTATATAATATATAAACAGAGTAGTTGTTTTTCTGTTTGAACGTCAGTGTTTGAGATGAAAATAAACTGAAGTTGAAGGAGTCACTATTGGCAGAAAAAACTAGGCATGTAGTGTAAGGATCATAGTTCAGAACGAAACTTAGGGTAGTGGGATGTATCAAAACTGAAAGCCATTACTAGGATGTATGTGCAGCAGAAAAGGTGTTTGGAAAAGAATTCTTCATTCAGTTTACTGCTCCAATTAGAAAGGCCTATACCCCTGGGCATTGGTGGCGAGTGCCTTTAATCCCAGCACTTGGGAGGCAGAGGCAGGTGGATCTCTGTGAGTTTAAGGACAGCATGGTCTACAAGAGCTAGTTCCAGGAGAGCTAAGGCTGTTACTCAGAGAAATCCTGTCTCGACGGCCCCCTCCCCCAACAAAAGACCTATACATATAGTTCCTGGGAATCCTGTGTAGTGAGAGAAAATTTTAAGATCCCCTGGATCTGGCCTGCTGTTCACAGCCAAGACCTAATGATCTCCTGCAGACTGTAGGCAAGTTCAGAGAATTCTAATATCAGATAAGCCTACCTGTGACTATATAAGGACAAGAAAAACAGTAAACAAAATGCAGAGAACACTCTGTAATCACGTCTGAACACAAACAAAATAAATGTTCCCTTACCAAGACAATGCGACTGCTACCTTTTAAATTCAATCAAACTTGAAATCACACTGCTTTGGATTTCTAGGTAATAATTATAAGTATACCTAATCACAGACCATACTTTAATAACTAGTCCAGAGCAAATGCTCATTTTTTTATTTTTTGGCATATTCTCTTAAATAATACAAATCCTAAGGTGATTTCATACCACTTTTTTTCTGAGGTGCCCTCATGGTTCCCCAAAGTATATATATTCCCTTGCTGATTTGAGTCAATAAATCTTGAAACCTTGTTTAAAAAGTGGATGTACTTCTGGGGGATATGACTTGAAACCACCGAGTCTTGGCTATTTTCTCTACATGAACAGGCTCAGGGTACTCATCAGGTCAGCTGGTGACTCCACAGTGGGCAGGCTGTAGTCAATGGCATGGGAGATGTGCAGAGAGAACCAACAAGCTATAAAAGAAGGCATGTGCTTGTGAGCAATGGTGCTGTTTCCACAATGATCCTGCACCAGTGGTCATTCTTACAATGGTTCCACCATGACCTAAAACTTCAGACAGTCACTTCTCAGACTGTAAATTAGAACATCAAGATAGTTCTAGTGCCTCTAAGTTATCATCATAAGCAAGAATACTCATATAATTTCAATGCCCACCACTGCCAGTCATCACTGTTGTCTCATCTCATTATTATCACCACCACCACCCTCATTATCATCATTGTCATCATCACCACCAACACCATCATCTCCACACTGTCTCACCATCACCACCATCACTACCACCCTCATCATCACTGTCATCATCATCACTACTACCACCATCACCGTCATCACTACCACCATCATCACTACCACCATCACCCTCATCATCGTCATCATCATCACCACCACCATCATTGTTATAATTTCCACACTGTCTCACCATCACCACCATCACTACCACTACCCTCATCATCACTGTCATCATCATCACTACAACCACCACATCGTCATCACCATCACCACCGTCATCATCACTACCACTATCACCCTCATTATCGTCATCACCATCACCACCACCATCTCCACACTGTCTCACCATCACCACCATCACTACCACCACCCTCATCATCATTATCCCCACCACTGAAGTGCACCACCAAAATATTCACAACTATTGCACTGACAAGCACGTTTGAGTGTTCTGCACATGCTCTCCTTTTCTCCGTGGCGTGACTGCAGGAAGATCGTGCTGACATCACTTTGCAAACAAGGGAACTGAAGTAATGATTAGCCACAAGAAGGAGCACATGCAGGACCGAGGGCTGGATGCTGCATTTCAGGCCCACGCTCTTAGCTGCTCCTGGCCTACCTTGTTAGTGCATTAACTAAGAGGTTGCAAATGTCTGCCTCTGTATTTCAAAGAAAGTGTTCTGGAAATTTCTCAGGTTCTTACTTCTAAAAGTGGTTCTATTGCTCTTGAAGGCTTTATAGTTTTAGAGAATTTCAGATATTTTCTTTCATCACAGTTACTCCCTGAAGAGATAGACTATTAGGATGATTAGCAGAAATGTTTTCAAGTAGGAAATAATGCTCTCTGAAATTAGTAACTTAAAAAGTACTTCTTATCAATTAACAAAAATAAAACAAAAAATCTGATTAATTAATTTAGAAGATAATTTGGACAGGTTTTCAGGAAATTCAGCAGAGGTGAGAACATGTGAAGGATCAGAGAAGACAGAATTTAATCAGCTGTGACTGTGCTGTCTTCATGGATCTCAAGAGTACTGTGAGAAAAGTGGGAACAGGAACATGAAGGTGGTAAGGGGGTGGTAGGAGGGGGTTCACTGGTAGGAACAGAGAGGTGGTAAGTGGTGGTAGGAGGGGGTTCACTGGTAGGAACAGAGAGGTGGTAAGGGGTGGTAGG
>LOEQ01001679.1:305332-319338 GCA_001685075.1 Bramus lutescens | reverse complement strand
GGAAGAGCAGGCAATGCTCTTAACCACTGAGCCATCTCTCCAGCCCCTTTTTATCTTATCTTGATGCATGATCTTGATAATTAACCCAAGAATTGAACTTGTACAGTTGTCTAGGCAATTATTAGTTTTCTATGGAAATGAGAATTTGAAAACTCCACCTACAAACTCCCTGGTCATTTTGTAAAAATATTTCTAAAATATATTCTAAAAATATTACTAAGGTCCTCTAAAAAAATCTGCATTGCCTTCTTTTAGGCTAGTGCAGGTGAAGATTACCTGGGAAAAAAAGGGCTTCTCATTAAATCCATTACCCCATTTCCTAAAAAAGTAAAGGTTTGGAATTAGTTCTCTACTTCTGTCTTAAAAGTCCACAGTCCTCTTCCTTAATGCTCTTCCTCTTGAAGGCACACAGATCATAATAAGAAGGTAGGTTTTATTACATGCCTGGGCTAGAAAGGATTGCATAGTCTGGTGAGACACTGACTACCCAGGCTTGCATCTGCAGAACGGATGCTGAGCTGCAATAATTGATGCTGTGGGTAAAATTCACTGTTTTCTTATTACTTACCTTTGGTTGACAAATTGAAGTCAATGAAGTATTATTAAGAAAAATAAATAAATATTTCTTCTACACAGTAGGGCACAATAGGCCACAAAACTCCAACTTATACCTAAGCAAATCACTAAGGTGATTTAAATTTATATTGCCACAGCCGAAGCTTAAAAACATTAGGAACTAGCTTCTGTATATTTAGGACTTTAAAAACACAATAAAATATGCTAGAAATACCAAAAACTGTAACGTGTAAGACAAAAACTTGACTGATGTTCAAACTCTGGGCACCCGGCACCTAGCAGCTGAGTCAAGAAATGAACATGGCTGCCCCAGGAAGTGTTCTCCTTCCAGTTCCTTCTCCCCATTCTAGCAGGGCTAACAGTAGCCCCACTGATTCTAATAGCAAATTTTGGTTCTGTTTGAATCTTGTGCAACTAGACAAGGCTCTGCCACTGAGCTGTATCCTTGGTCATGTTTTCACCTTGAAAATTTTGTGACAGGAACTCATTAAGCTTTGGAGCCTAGTCTTGAACTTGCAATCTTCCTGCTTCATCCCTCTGAACAGATGGAACTATATGTCTGTAACACTAGGCAGGATTTCTTTCCGTTTATGAAAGAATGCAGATGGCACCACAGAGGTTGTGTTTCTGGTTTTTGATTCTACATGTGCTGAACATCATGCCTGGAGGATCCATCCATAGCTGATGTAGTGACAGTCTGCACATCCCCATTATTGTACAGTATTTTGTTAATGTGAATATTTTACAACTTGCTTGCTTATTTTTTTTTTCCTGTGGCACTCATTGAGCTCTTTCTTACTTCTCAGTTTGGATATTTTGGGAACTAAGCTGGTGTGAATATTTTTCTCTAGGTCCATTGATGGACAAATTCCTGTAGTGTTTTGTTGGTCATACTGTTGGGAGTGGAAATGCTGGATCACATGGTATGCTGTGTGTTCCCCTTTATTTAAAAAAATGGACAGGCCTGTGCAAATGGTTCCAGTAACTGACCCTCTTGCTGAAGTTCAGTTGTGTTAGGTCTCCACCAACACCTGGACCTGTGGGCATTTCCATATCAGCAATTCTGGTAGGTGAGTAGTCATTTCTGGTGGGCATCATGTTTGCATTTCTTTGATATCTAATAATATTGAACATCGTCTCACTGACCCTCTTGGCCATTCAACTATTTTATGTCTTAAAAAATTTGAAATTTAAATATAAATATATAATTTCCCCTCTTCCTTTTCTTCCCCCATCCCTTGCCATGTACCACCCCGTTGTGCTCTCTAAAATTCATGGCCGCTATTTCTTTGTTACATACGTACCTATTTGTGTATGCTTGCATGCATATGCACGTGTGCATGTGCATCTAAACATAGCTCATGTACCCAAGGCATGGGGAGCATATCAGAAAAGGGACTGGGAAGATTTTAAGAGTCAGAGGAATAGGAAGTATGCTGTAAGATTTCATCTTCTAGAAGTGCCAGAGATGCTATGCCCACAAACTCTCATCAACATGGCTGCCTAAGCAAGGCCTGAACAAGGGTACCACCAATTGACCTGCTCACATAAAGGGGAAAGTTAATGAGAGTGCAACCCTGAACAAATAATTACAGGCAGCTGGTGAATGCTGGGAGTGGGAGAAATATTCTTGCCCAGAGGAGAGTCCCCAAATTGGTTATCCAATACCAAGTGGTTAATCCTTAAATTAGGCACACATTTGGCCTTTTAGATTGAAGACACTATTTTCTTTAGAAATTCTTCCTTCACTTTAATAAAGATGCCACTGATGAATTTATAGTCCCCTTTCGAAGTTAACTGTCAGGAAGGTGGGAAGTTCCACATAACAGCTCCGTGTGCCAGGGCAGAGAATCCTTGGGGTGGGAGGCTCAGCACTATAGGAGGATCGCCTGTCCCCCCGCCCCCCAAAGCTCCGATTTATTTCTATCATTCAACTTTGAAACTGCCCAAGGCACAGTGAAAGACTAGAGGCACCAAAATGAGAGAGATTCACTCTGAATCTCGTTTGCCTTAACTAGCTAACTAGCTGGACTTCTCTTGACTCAAATGTACTCTATTGGAAAACACCACAGACAATGATATTAAGCTTGACAGGCTTCTATGAAGATTTAGTAAAGTGTGTTCAAGGGAATGTAACCACATGAATTATTAGCTGTTTGATGTCTGATGATTCACTACATATGCCAATATTATACCTACGTGCCTTCATGCCCTCTACTTGGTAGACTTGTGGCTCTTTTGCTTGCTCCTTTATTTATTTATTTGCTTATTTATTTATTTATTTATTTTAAACATGGCTTTGTTGACACAAACATGTCTCCCCTGTGGGAGCTGGGAAGAGACAGGCCATCAGAACCTGTCTTCTGAGACCCATCCAACCTCAACTTCATCTTATACAACTGTGTTCCCCTGACAGTGAAGCTGAGAGTGTGGCAAGCAAGCTTTCATAGTTGGTTGCTTTGTTGTTTTCTCATGAGATGATGTGGTTTCTGTCAGTGAAAATTATTTAGTTCCCTCACATCTTCAGTCACAAATGACACACTGAGAGGGCTGCAGGCAGCTGGACAAGCCAGTGGCACTACTCAAGTGCTCTTCCATGGGTCGCCTTCCTCAGATGGAGCCCAGTATTCTGTGCTGCTGATATCCAGCCTTTGAAACAACTATGTATAAAGTATAAGCGAACTTCTCATTCAGATTTTATAAAGAATAGAAAAATACTAACTTCCAATGACTTCTGGGCATATATCATAGGGCAAAGACCTATTTGGAGGTGAAAGGCTCATCTCCTGTCATGAAAAAGTCAAACAGACATCAATAAGAACTGACTCCAGCTCTCTCAACACAACACTGTGCTTAAGTCTGTGGCATGTGGAGGATGCTGCTGTGAAGTCAGCGGTGAACACAACACTGTGCCTAAGTCTGTGGCACGTGGAGGATGCTGCTGTGAAGTCAGCGGTGAACACAACACTGTGCCTAAGTCTGTGGCATGTGGAGGATGCTGCTGTGAAGTCAGCGGTGAACACAACACTGCCTAAGTCTGTGGCATGTGGAGGATGCTGCTGTGAAGTCAGCGGTGAACTAGGATAAGGAGAAGAGTGAGCAGCTCTCCCACAAGTGTAATAAACCACAGGCAGTACACATGACTGCTGCTAGCCACCCAGCGCTAGCGAAAACTGTCAACAGAACTTGGATGGAGACACACACCCAACAAAGGGACAGAACAATAGTGGGCAAAGCAGAGGAGAATGACTGGACTGGGAAGAGTTGAGCTTCCTGTAGTGAGACCTCGGGACACATCCCCTCATCAAGTTCCTACCAACGTGCGGTCTACCTAAAGACAAGAACACCTGACTATTCTGACACATAGTTAAGGAGAATGCCTTGGTTATTTTCAGCTGTGAACTTGAATCAACCTAGAGTTATCTGAGGAGGGAGTCTCAATGGATGGATTGCTGGGCCACGTCTGTGAGGGGTTGTCTTGACTGTTGATTGACATGGAAGAGCCCAGTTCACTGTGGGCAATGCCCCCTCTAGGCAATGCCCCTCTAGACAATGCCACCTCTAGGCAATGCCACCTCTAGACAATGCCACCTCTAGGCAATGCCACCTCTAAGTAATGCCACCTCTTGGCTGGCACATTTGGGCTGTACAAAGAAAGCATCTGAGCATAATCAGAGTCTGAGCAGGTGAACGGCATTCTTCCCGGGTTTCTGCTTCAGTTCCTGTCTTCACGTCCTTCAATGCTGAACTGTGACTCAGAGGTATAATGTGAAATAAACCTTTCTCTACCCTAAGCTGCCTTTGGTCAGAGTGTTTCATCACAGCCAAAGAGAAGCAAACTAGAACAGGGAGAAAGGAAGGCACGGGGGAGTTGACTTTAGAAACTCTAATTGTTGGTTCTACATCCTAGTGGCAGGGCTAAGACCTAAACAAACCAACACGGGAAGTCAGAGACACAATGTCAAATACATAGGAAAGTGCCCCTGTTGGGGAATTATGTTTACAACTGCAACAGTTTCCTGACCACAGCATGAAAGCACCTCTTCCTTCTGGCAGAGAGGAGCCCTCCAAAGCTCAGCTCTCCCCTTCAGAGACTGTTAACAGAGGCATCCAGGCCCAACTACATGTTAATTGAGTTGAATAGATTAAAATTGCCCTTTGTTAGTTAAAGAATATTTAATATTAGTTAAACCAAGTAAATTTCTGATGCTTTAACATGACTGCTGGGGTCACCTAGTTTGTACAAGTTGGATTATCTTCTTAGTGAAAGTATTCCTAACTGATTAATTATTAATTTGCTCTATCTCAATTAATTTCAAAGGAATATAATTTTCTTCAGTAATTGAAGAAAAAACAACACAAAACTTTAAGCATCTTTTAAAAAAATCTAAAATAAAAATAGACTGAGGAGGCGTTAGGATAACTAGCCCAGAAAGCAAGGTGAGGAGCAATGGCTATTGTGGCAGGACTTTTCATAGCTTCCCTTACCTTCCCAAAGCTTCCCCCTCCATCCTAACCACCTAGGGAAGTATTCCTTTGACTGGTGTGTCCATGCAGGATAAGCTACCCTCCTGTGAGACACACAGCAGCTATCTGAAGTCCAACTGTGCTTATGTTCAAGGAAACATGAAAACGTAGTGATGCTGACAATTTACATATGTCAAATAAAATCTATAAAAATAACTTTTAATTAAGAGGTGAAAGTTCTTAGTATTGAGAGGAAAAGAGAAACCGTCTGCAGAGGCTGTGAAGTTCTGCAGAGCAACATTCAGAAATGTGAGACATGAGACAGGTGGCAGATGGAGCTATGCGTGAGAAGTAAAGTGTGTGAGTACATTCATGTAACATTTATTACAGAATAAACTGAACTTTACCACAGGTATGTTAGCATAGCAAAAACAGAGCATACAGAGTTTGTACTTGGTGCAGGTAGGAAATTAAGGTACCCACGGGGGTTTGGATCATGTCCTCTATGAGGAAAGATTAGGGGACTACCGTTGTTGAACATCTCTGCGTGTGTGTGGGTACATGTTCACATGTGTGCACGCGTATGGAGGCTAGAGGCTGACACTGAGTACTTTCCTCAATCACTCCTTACCTGAGTGTTTGAGATAGAGCTTCTCACTGAACCTGGAGTTCTACATGATTCAACTAGATGGCTGTCAAGCCAGCTCCAGGGATCCTTTCGTCTCTGCTTTACCAGAGATGGGATTTCAGACACATGCTTCTAAGCTTGGATTTTTTTTAAGTGGGGACGAGATCTGAACTCAGGTCCTTTATGGATGGAACTATCCTCCAAGTCCTACATAGGTTTATAATCACTCCTAAACCTACTGTCTGTGCCTACTATCACATTTACATGAACTGGCTCCTCTGACTCAAATAAATGAGTTACCCACCCCCCACCCCCAAAATCAGGAGAGGGCTCTGGTGTTGACCTGCAGTCCAACTAGGAATATATAGAAGTATTGGAGGTGGGGCATTTGTTGTGGAATATTAGTTGAAGATGTGTTACATTCGTTTAGGCTGTGGACCATTTGTTTAATGATGCAAAGATGGGAAGCATTCTTTTATGCTGCATTTGTTTAACTCTGTGAAGCTGTGTTTTTGCCTGTTTACAACACCTGATTGGTCTAATAAAGAGCAGAACGGCCAATAGCTGGGCAGGAGAGAGAACTAGGCGGGGCTGGCTGGCAGACTAAATAGGAGGGGAAACTAAGGAAGAAGGCAAGGAGCAAAAAAAAGGAGGAGAGGGGACACCAGGGGCCAATCACACAGTCACATAAACAGTCATGGAGTAAGAAGGGAAAAAAAAGATATGTAAAACGAAGAAAGATAAAAAGCCCAGAGGCAAAATGGAATTAAAGAGAATAATTAAAGTTAGAAAAGTTGGCTTGAAACAGGCCAAGCTAAAGCTGGGCATTCATAAGTTAGAATACATCTCCATGTATTTATTTGGGAGCTGGATAGCAGGCCCCCAAAGAGTAAAAAAAGAAAACAACTACAGGCACTGGCGATCCTTCCAGTCTTCACTTGTGATCCAGAAACACTGGATTTTCTTCCTCGTTCTGGTTCCTTGTGCTAAGAAGAAAATTTCAAATCCAATACCAGTCTTATCAGGCATACCTTCCTATTGCCTCTCAAGCACTTTGCATGTTTGGGTTTTGGGGAGGTGCTTTTGGAGGACTTGGGTAATTCTCTCTGATTTATATAAAATATTGGCGGTATTTGACATTTAGTACCAATGGGAAAGTCCTCTTTCTTCCTGTATGGTTTAATGAAAAACAAGCATAGTATTTACCGTTTACCATATTGACGATCTCATGCTGAAAACACAATGGCACCAAGAACAGTTTAGACAAACCATCAAAGTGAACAGAATGGTTCTGTCTAAAGACGAAGACAAATATCTTTGTGCCCCACTTGCCTCCTCCAAAAGCACCACCCCCCAAACCCCAAAAATGTGAAGTGGCAAAAAACTGTCTGTAATTCAGGGGACTGTCACAGCTCAAGCCAGGGAGCACTCTGGATTAGCATCCTGAGGAGGGGACAGGGTGTTGAAGAGGTCACGTAGAATCTTATCCATTATACCTCACCTGCCTTATGATATGGCAGACCACCCAGGAAAGCAATCACCCACACCCTCAGGCTTTCCAGCCACACTGAGATAAAGATTATGTATCTGGGCACATGGGAAAGGTAAGGGTGCCCCTGGGGAAGCAGGCAAGGTTGCAGAAAGGAGAGTCTGCAGATCCTAGGCCTCTGGTGCTAGACAGAGATAGGGCCAGTAGGCAGGCCTGAATCTTTACCATCCACAGCCAGTGATCCTACTGCCCTTAATATCTGAGAGAGGGAGGGATGGAGGAAGGGGGAGAGAAAGGGAGAGAGGGAGGAGAGAAAAGATGGAAACATTTTAAGAATTCTAAGCTACTCTGGGCAAACTTGCACACCCTGCTTTCCTCTGTATAATGGCACGTTCTCACAAAAATAAGGTCATGGCTTTGGATCATGTTGGATAAAACATTTATTTAAATGTCAGATGATGAACACATATGTTAAGATAGTCAAATGACTAGACTATCTCAGACAAGTGATTATTCAGTTACATATGAACCACACAAATCATGTCTCAAACAACAACAACAACAAAAACAAAACCCAAGAGGCATATAGTATGCAGGTTGAGGAATAAGCCAGCCCTGGAGGAATGGCTTGCTCTAGATCTGGGCCAGAAAAGTTACAAGATGAGAACTGACAACCACAGCATGGTCTTTTAGGGGCCACAGCTGGAGGTAGCTGAAATGCAAATGAAGGGAAATAATGGCACTGGTTTAGAAACCAGAATATAACGACTCAATAATTGATTAAGTAAGTCAAAAGGGAAGACCAGATAAGTAAGTTCTCCTGCAGAATTCTACGTGGTTTGCAAAGACGCAGGAAGCTCAGGGAAGTGCAGTCTCTCCATCCCTAAGACATACACTGGCTGCATGGTGACATACTCCAAAGAGCAGTACAGAAAGGCCTGTGGGCAGGCCTGCAGGGCAATACACTCAACAGTGGAGACGCCTCAGCCAGATGATCAGGTCAGTGTCAAAACTGGCAGCTCATACTGACAGGAAGTGATGGTATGAAACTTCACTCCTGTCACCTGCCACTCCCCAGCCTATAATCCTCACCCAATCACGAGAAAACATGACAGAAATCTCAAGTGAGAACATTCTGTAAAATTCCTGACCAGTGTTGGAGCCATTATACGCGAAGCCACGTACTTGAAATTGTCACAGAAGGAGATGTCTAGAGAAACAAGGAATACGTGCAGTATAGGATCTTAGACAAGATCTGGGGGAGAAATATTGTACAGCCTGGGGTCAACAGCAGTGCACCCATGCCGGCTGGTGGGGCCAGCAGCCTGGGGTCAACAGCAGCACACCCATGCTGGCTGGTGGTGCCAACTGTGCTACTCCAGTGGGCGAGAGTTTACAGAGGTGAAACCAGCAAGGTATCTGAGAACCCTCTGGACTATCTTCACCAGTGTTTCCTGTGCTCCAAACCTTCCACAGTGAGGCTTATGGTTTCTGATCCTGTATGTAAGGAATTTGGAAAACAACACTTCTGCACCCACATAGGAAAAATGCTAAACAAGGAAATCAACAAGCCTTCTTAGATAAGCAGAGAAGTGGAGTCATATGTCATGTCACCGACCCCCAACAACACAGATGGGTGTGGAACTGTGAACTCTTGACAGGAGCGCTGTAGGCTCAGCCCAGCCTTGTATGATTGATAGAAGGGCTGAGAAGGGCTAGGCTTAGGGGTCAGGTCTTCAGGAGTTTAAGTTCTAGGATCTCAGCTAAGGAGAAAAAAAATCTCCCCAGCATGTGGCAGGGGGCAGAAAGCCATGAAGAGGTATCTTCAAACAGGCAAGAAAAGGAAGGTGAAAGGCTTCAAGGTGGAGCTTCACAAACACACTCAGTGATAATAACCAGCCACGAATCAGCTGAAGAAAGCTCTCAGAAGTAGGAAACCAGGATAAAGGACATTGGCTCTATTAAAACTTAGACAGATGATTTACCAAAGGTTCATTACGAAAGAATGTGAATATTAAATAGCCCGACAATACAGAAACAATAACTTTTAAAACTTGGAGGTGGGCATAAAAATTATATTTACTCTAGGACAGTCAATTTATAGTTTGCAGATATAGACACAGTATTTGAAAACTGTGACGACTTTAACACTAATTTTGTAATAATCCTTTTCCTTGAAGTCACATTGGTTTTAGAGGACTTATATCATGTGGTAGAGACACTCTCAATTCCAGCACCTTCTTCAGTTTTGCTTTCTTTTCTTTCGCTTCTGTTAAATGCAAATCAAATTCAATTGGATGCTTGTACTTAAAACAGCATATCTAGAACGGGCATAGTGTTTAAAAGCTGCTTCATTCTTTGCTCTGTTCTCTTTAAGTCCTTTTTAATCATCTATGTATCCATCCCTTTATCTGTGCCTATACATTTCAATAATAAGATTACATTCATTAGGCAGAAACATTTATTATGCTTAGAGAAAGACTGCATAACTTGCTGGTCTCTTCTTTTTCTTATATCATGTACAATATTTATAAATGAGCATGCATCATTCTTATGGAAACAATAAAAACGACTATTCTTCCTATAAATTTAATGGAATAGTTAAATGAGCACCACATGTCTTTTTGTTTTAAAAACCTATGATTGGGGGTGACTGGATTTCAAATCTCAGTTCAGCACGGGTTATGGAATGGAGATTAACTTGTAGAACACTCTAGGTCCTGGCTTCATCATCTGTCCAGTGAAGGAGCTGAGCAGGGATGCTCACGTGTCCTCAGCTGAAACCCTGTAACTCAGGTTCTGGTGATTAAAATTTCTCTACACTGAGCCACAAGTGGCACTTCAGACACACAGCAAGGGTTCACCCATTATCTTGGTTCTACTGTATGCTCTCCAGGAGTGCATCTTACTTCCTTTAAAGCCCTCACAGCATTCTCACCTGAAGGGAAGCTCAGCGGTCAGCGAGGGTGAAGCCCAATGTAATAAGGGAACATGTTAGTTTCCGTGAGGTTACAGAACACAAAAAGGACAGGCACGAGTGGGGACTCAGTATTCATGAGAAACCCCTCAAAACGGCATCTTTTCCTGCTATCACCGTCACCCTCCAAGCAGGAGTGGGAACTGTATATTAAAGTTAAAAATGATGACTGAGGTCAAATAGTTGAGTATTTGTGGAAGATATGAGGTCAAATAAATTGAGTATTTGTGGGAGATATGACAGGTCTAGAGAGTGCTGGAAGAAATTTTAACAACAGCTCTGTGGCCTATTTTGCATAATTATGAAATTTGATTATGCAGAGCAAAATACTGGAAACAAACAGATGAGGATTAAAATAGCGCATTTTTTTGGTCTAAGAGAAACATTAACAACAAACTTGCTCTGCAATTCAGTAAATAAAACATTCTAAAGACAAAAGGATGAAAATTAGAAAAATGAAATCAGTATATTGAGGTTGACTGATTTCCCATGGAATTTGTCTTTTTCTTAGTACATGCAGAATCCTCAAACCAAGTAATTAACTTTATTCTGGATGGGCAACAACAGACTGTGTCAGGCTAAAACCAGAGCTGTATGAAGAACATTCACAAGAGTAAAATGATTAACAGGCACTCAGGACTAGCACAGACATTTTACGTAGTTACACAACTACAGTTTGGGAGATCAGAAACATTAAGTATCTATTTATCCATCTATCAAGTACATGCATTTGCGTGCATATTAGAAATAAAGCCAGGATTCTGTCTGCTGCACTGTGATATTTCTTACTGACCCAAGTGAACATTTCATGTATTTGCTAGTCTAACTTTTCTCTTTCTGATTCCCTGGGAGCAGACCTAGCCCAAGTTTCTTCAGAGTCATCACGCTCAGACTCTGGCTTCAGTGTTTATTACATCAGTAAGACAGGATGGCCAGGTTGCTGCCATTGGAAAGGCAAGCTAAATATAACAGAAAAGTTTGCTTCCATTAAAAGCTTTTTTCTCTTGGCCAAGTTCACTGTGGGTTGGGAAGTCTAGGCAATCTTGGAGGCAACAAGACAGGTAAGGGTTTCCTAAGTGGCATTGTTATTACATCAGATAGAAATAACGGCAGCCTTAAAATGTAGAAAATAAGTAGAGGAAAGCCCTGCTTATGTTTTATGATTTTTAAGAATAAAGTGGATCAAACTGAATCACTGAAGGAAAACTGAGTACTAAGAAAGCTGGAGTCTTTACTAATACAAGGATATTGAATATGTATATTGCCATTCCTCTTTACTTAACTATCTACTTACTGTAGTGATATTTTGTTTGTGTTTTAACAAATAAAGCTTGTCTGAGAATCAGAGTATGGAGCTACCCACATTAGTTAGCCATAGAGGCCAGGCAGTGGTGGCACACACCTTTAATCCCAGCATGCAGGAGACAGAGGCAGATGACTCTCTATGAGTTCAAGGCCACCCTGGGCTACTTGAGACTGAATCAGTCTAAAAGAAACAGAGCCAAGTGGTGGTGGCTCACACCTTTAATCCCAGCACTGGGGAAGTGGAGACAGGAGGTGGGTGATGATAAAGCTGTGTAGAGAGAGGAATTTGAGGCAGGAGGAGACAGGAGCTCAGGATTCCGTCTGAGGTTTCATAGAGATGGCATTCATTCTGAAGACTTGTAGAGGCAGGATACTCCATTTGGTCTGAGGATTTCGTAGAGCTAAGAACTAGTGACTGGCTGCTCTGCTTCTCTGATCTTTCGGCTTTCACTCCCTAATATGACTCCAGGGTTTTTATTAAGACAAATTAGAATTCACGCTACAGCCCCCCATTCAAGTTTTAAAGATAGAACATGGCACTGTCATTGGTGAAGTCAACTCCAGTCTGCCTTTTTCATGAAGACATACCTACACATAACCAGCAGCTTTTGAAACAGCTGTACCCTGCAGGCTTATGGCTGTAAATTTCAGCCACGCCAGCTTTTGAGAAATGCAAATAAAGAAAACTCATCAAAAGGTTGCCATAATTCTCACAGCTGACTGGACGGAAGCATTTTTGACTACTCAAGATTAATAGCAGCTCCCAAGGCCTTATAAGAACAGCTGTCACTAAGAAATACATTCACAAACAAAAAAGCAATTCTCTCCCTAGGTTGATTTGTTAGTGGCACGCAGCGTCGGCCCTTCAGGAGCACTGAGCCACCTGCAGACCTTTGATGGGGTGGCTTGTACCCACTGCACACAAGATTTATGAGCACCTGACCAGTGCCCTCTTAGTCTGAGCCCATACTTAACCCTTCTGAAAACACCCACTGAAGGAATAGCAAGGCAGGACTCTGTGGGTGGGTCAGTCAACAAACAAATCCAAATAGGATAAATCACAAACACAAACTACTCTTCTATTCTGACCAAAATGCTCCCACACTGAGGCATTTCTAGCATGTAGATAGGGAATGTAGATAGGGCTGCATGACTTCTAGCTATATTTGGTACAGAGATTAGTTTTCCCACACAGAGTCTCACTCTTCCTAATGCTAGTGTCAATTCCATTCAGGCGTGAACCAGTGAAGACAGATCCGATAACATTCATATATGTTGCAATAATTTTTGAAAGAAATACAGTCATATCTGTGAATATTAAATACTGAGTTTTGCAGAATAAATAAGAAGTTGAATTAATGTCCTTACTATGATGTTAATTGTCTCTTTTCAGGATTGTAACAGGCCAGAACAAGTCACTGCAATGACATTCAAAAGAAGGGCACAGTTTCTGGTTATCTAAGCTAGTATCTATGGGGACTTGCTCTGGGCAAATTTTTAAAGAGAATAAATGTTGTGACAGTCGGACTCCTCTACAGCATTATGCAAGTGTTCCTGGGATTCTACAGTAAACACAGTCATGGAGAGGCAGGCTCACAAAGAGCATGGGACCAGCAGCCAGCAGACATGGCCATGTTCACTTTAAATTCTTCATATGACTTTTAGGAGATTTCTCTCTGGGTATTTCTTTGGCTTCTTATTTCTAAAATGGAAAGCTGGGCTGCTCTTTCATGAAGGCGCTTTCAAATGTGTATTTCATATTTGCAAATCGTTTCTAGCTGCTATCTAACTATCTTTCCTTGCCAGATAAGACAGGAAAATGCAAGCCCATACCTCTAGTGACTCAAGACTCCTTCATTGTTCATGCCTCAGCCTGTCTCATTGTCAATGTTGAGACTTGAGACTATTCCTCACTGACTATCAGTATTTAGCTAGAGACCCATGATAATAAGAAAATCAACTAGTGTTGCCTAGATGGATGCAAAGGGAAAGACCAGGCCATGGTTTAATTAGGGTACAGAAAGCCCCATCCAGGGGAGGCCACTCCATCACTACACACTCCTGGAGCAGACATAAAATCTACACAATTGACATTTCCTAGTCTATGGTTGCTTTCCATATATTTTGGAAAAATCTTCCAGGTAATTCATTTGGTCTTTGTTTCTCTACTCACCCCTGAAAGAAGGGAATTTAATACTATCTATCCACCAAGCAGAGAGGACAGTGTGATATAAACCACTCAGAGTTACCTGGGCCTCAACGATAACATACTAGGTCAGAAAACTGGCTGTCTTCTATTTTTGTCTACATAGCTATTTACTATTTAAAAATTCAAGGAGGCCAAGAGCTTTGTAAAACCGAATTTATTGAAAGCTTACTGGATGTTCCCGTGGCTACAGTTGGTAGCATTATAATTTGGGAACTGAGTAAATCTGCAATTTTTTATATTAAATTTGGAATGCTGGATATAAACCTATTTAGAGAAAGGATTGCAGTGATTGATGGTAAATAGCTCTCTGATGTAGGAGGGTCATCTGTCTATGTGTTACTTTCATTGGTTAATA
>LOEQ01001679.1:277686-294139 GCA_001685075.1 Bramus lutescens | reverse complement strand
TGTGCTTATATCCCTTCTCATTGCGCTTATATCCCTTCTCATTGTGCCATTCTTGCTAAACACTGACAGTTGAGGCCATTTCTTTGCTCAAATGGAAGACAGCCCAAGACATCCCACTCCAGTGAGGTGCAAGCTCGAGTTCTTTACCTTCCCTACAAGAGTCTTTATGCTCTGTCTTTTCCTTAGCTCGCCTGAAGCCTCTCCCGACTCCAGGCTCACCCAGAACATGCCAGATGTGTACACTGCAGGTGTGGCCTCGGAGGCTCTGTGTTTTGTTCTCTGAATTAGCAATATCTGAGTATGAAGCAACCATGGCATACAGTTATCCTGGCTTTGGGTTTCCTTCCCCACTAGAATGTGAGTTCCAGGAAGGCTGGTTTCATTCACTCCTTTGGTCACAGTCCTTTAGAAGAGAACGTGACACATGGGAGGCATCCTCAAGAACAGCTAGAAGACCAAGCCCTAAGATAGGCCTGCCTTTAATATCCTCTTGCTCTCAGAGGCTTTAAAGTAGGGAGATTAAAATTTCTGCAGGGAGAAAAGGACTTTAAAAAAATCAAAGAAAATTAGGGTGAGGCAAACTGGGCTCGGAGCCTAGGGCACTTTGGCCTATACTTTCTTCCTCTGTGGCTTTTACAGCTTGCTAATACCTAGCCACTGCCCAACGTCTCTGGTGAGAGAAAGAGCACAACTGTGGGTACCACTCTTCTTTCTCACAGCATCCCTGGGATAGTGCCTTCCTAAAGGAGTCCACCTTCTCTAATTGCATACCGCAAATACTGAGACAGCCGCAGCACACTGGGAATAGACAGGACAGTGAGATGGAAGAGGAAACTGTTAAGTCCCTTCTTAAGGCTGCATCTCAAAGCATTCAGTTATACCCTCTTGGGTTTCCTTGGTATGAGTCCTGAGGGCTTATAATGGGGGTAGTGTGCTTTTATGTGTGTACGTGGAAAGAAAGGGGTAAATCAGTGTGGTGAGGACCATGCTTAGTTACATTGTTACCCAGTGACACCAGGATCCCTCTCACAGCAGAAATGCTAATAGAACTCTGATGCTGCAGTAATAGAGAGCTTGCCCAGCATCACAGCCCCATTGTTTTAGTCATTCACACTGAACAAAGCATATAGGGAAGATCATTATTGGCACATTCTGAGCAATAACTCATTTTTTGCCCCATATCTAAGGATTTTAATAACCTAGTATACATGGGTCAATAATTTTTGCCACACTTAAGTCTGTTATCTTGAGCAGTATGAACTAACTAGAAGCAGAAGCCTTACTTGGAAACTTATTAGAAATGTACGTTCACAACTTCCACCCACATTGCTGCTTAGAACACAGCCACTGAATTCAACATCACTGCCCACGGGATTCTGATATAAGTATAGTCATGTCCCACCTCCCGTCCAGCACCTAAACCCTCAGCCAGGATCCAGAGACTCTTCTATATAACTCTGTAACATATCTCACAGCAGCTCCCAGTGCTGAGCAATCTCACCCCACAGAGAACTTGGGAACACAAAATACGGCATATTTATAAGGATCTTCTGAATGGCCTCATGAGCCACACACACCTTTCTCTAACAGGAGGATTCTTCTGAGTTTTGTGGTGGGGTTTCCACTAAAATTACTCCCTCTATGACATCCTCTCACTTTTTCTCCCCGGAGAAATCACTTAATCTCCCCTCAGGTTTGTTAATATTTAGTTCACAACATGGTCAAAGCACATGTTACAGATACCTATTACACAATTATGTCAAACTAAATTTATGCAACTAATTACAAAACTCTCCATTCTACAAAATTTTAAGTCTTTTGAGGAAGTAAGACATCTACCTTTGGAAGTATTTGGGGTGAGACAGAGACTCTCACTGCAAGAAACATACACTGGGCACCTACAAATTTTCATGAAATTATTGTACTTTTCAAATCAGGTGAAAACCCAGGCCTTGCAGATCTGTCAGAAGGCAGAAGAGGGACTGTTGTAACCCTGCTCTGGTGACTGGAGGTGTGGATTACTCAAAGATGTCTCTGGAGTAACCACAACAGCAGGCTTTTGATTTTTAGCTGCACTGAGAACACAGCACATCCTCTGTATATTTCAAACACAAGTTGATAGGGCAGTCTTTCAAATTCTTTACCCTGAGAGTTTTATTTGAAGGGAGACTACAGACAAGGTGAGGAAATGGTCAAGCTTCCCATCCCATATATTTAAGACATGCTTTGTCTAGCAATATGTAAACAAGGTGGAGACAATGATGGTGTGGAATGACACCCATTAGCAATTGTCTCAGAAAGGAGAAAGGCCCTGTGTGACATTGTATGACATCTCTGCATGAACATGGTCAAAGCTTTTCTCTCTGATGGAAACATACCATGCTGAGGGCTGCGGGCTTTCTCATCTGAAGTTTGGAAACACACACAGAGAAATGCAAAATACAAACTGAAGTTCCAGTTTGCTCTAAATTAAAACTGAGCATAGGACAGGATTTTGATCATGAGGGGAGGACAGCAGATCAGCAAAACAAATAAGTCCAATGTAATCAGTCAGTCAATTATTTCCTTTAGCATTGTGAAAGAAAAGCATCATTGTGGCATACTTCTGAAGAGAAAATCAACTACTTCTCTCTCGGTGAATGGTTCTGTTGATACAAATCCATCTTTCCTGGGCTGTAAAATGATCAACTGCATCTTAAACATGTCCTCACGATGGACTGCATTTACTTACAAATAATTCTCAGCTGAGTGCTTCCCACAAGTTTATCTTCTATACATATTTTGCTGGGCTAGGGATTGTTGATTTTAAGATATGTCATCAGCAGCATTTGCTGGTGTACAACCACCTGCATGAGGAGCAGCATCAAGGGCTTGTTACTCAAAGAAAAACATTCTAACTAGCCCTCAATTAAGTAAGTTACTTGAAGGGATCTTTAATACACACATTAAGAATAACTCTCAAACACTTTTGTGGAGACCTTAAGAATAACTCTCAAGCACTCGCGTGGAGACCTTAAATACATTCCCAATGTGCGGATGTGTACAACAGGAAACACTAATGCGTGGGGCTTCATTAACTTGTCACACCACAGAACAGGAGGCCGATAAGCACTGTCTAAGCTTCTGGTCAAGATGGCCCATGCAGTACAGAAAGAAATCATTGATTCTTATTTATATTTATATCATTCTTTTTATATTACTACTTCTATTGGTGTGATATAATGCATAATAAGTATAGTTAATGACTGGCATACTTTTTGAAAAATAAAAATAGTCATATTAGCTATACCAGCTTAGTAATTTTTCTTATTAGGTACTTGTTATTACAAATATTTATATGTGTTGGGGATGTAGTTCAATGGTAGATCATATATATAGCATGTGCAAATCTCTGGGTTCCATTTCCAGAACAGAAAAGAAATTTAGCTGCTATTAACTATTTTAAACTGAAGCCAGAAAATGATAAATTCATGAAGGTCTCATTATTCCCAAGATGACAGGATCTAATCCACTAATTAGACTCTATGTCTTATGTAAAACACGAATAAATTCTGAAAGTATGGATCTGTGGAGAAATACACATCAGTGCATTAGCTTTAATTAAAATCTCTTCAGGCGACTGCTGCAAAAAGAACTAGCCAAGAGTGTTAACTGAAGCCAACATCCCATTAAACACAGCAATGTCCTGCATTGAACACAGTCACTATCCCATTCCTCTTCCTTCACATCTACCTCCAGCATCACCAAATCTGTCAGCAAGGACCAAGAGACCAATGTGTACTGATTTCCAGTGGGGACAAATGGCCCAATGATGCTGAATCTGCTGGCTAGCATCCTGTTGGTCTCTTCTTTACAGAACCACTCACCTTGGAGGCCAGGGCTGAATTTGGGGTAGTTTTCCTGACCCCAGAGACCACCAGCACCTCAACATTCCTGGATCCCCCAGCCTAACAGTGGAACTCATCAGAATGATTCCCCACATCAAGAAGCCCATGGTGCTTCTCTTCTCAGCTTATAGCTAGAATGACCTACAGGCTATATCAGCTTGGCACCATCACTCTACTTTTCCAATTACATTTTCTCTAATGAACATTTCAAATATTCTGGGTTTACAGTCCCCACAATCACTTTTTTATGACCATCTAGAATGACTAGATGTCATCCTTCCATTACTGATACTCAGTCCTGAGCCACTTTCTGCCTTCTATACTTGGCATTCTCACGTTTGAGTGCCTCTCTAAGGTGAACCTCAAACTCTACTATATTCTATTACCAATATGTCACTTGAGCATCTCTGAGACCAGTGTTCCTACTGCCTGGAACATCTTTCCTCTCCCTCCAGTCATCAAATGCCTCCATCCCTCTCAGAGGAATAACACCGCGAGTCCACAGGACATCTTCCTGAGCACCTTCCATGAGCGTCTTAATTCTGTCATCTATTTCTATGCACACTTC
The DNA here is from genome assembly GCA_001685075.1 of Bramus lutescens. Taxonomy (NCBI): domain Eukaryota; kingdom Metazoa; phylum Chordata; class Mammalia; order Rodentia; family Cricetidae; genus Bramus; species Bramus lutescens. Next base: position 289,684 of record LOEQ01001679.1, on the reverse strand, counting down.
GTCCCCATACCCAGCTGCTGTGGTGCAAATCCTTTTCACCTTTTCTGCACATTTGTTTCTTGATGTATATAGGAGGGTGTGTGTGTCTATGTATGTTACAAAACCACATAGCTAGGTTATGAAGTAAGTGGATAATGGAATGGGGACAATTGTTTCTTCACTCAATGCACAGAGGTTCTTTCCAATAAATCACATTTTGACTACATTTCCTAGTTCCTTCTCTCTCCGAAGGCAGTAGAATGACCTGCATCTTTGTCCTTTTCTGACTTATCCACAAATCAACTCTGTTGAGTTTTTGGTAAGTAGGCATTGGGAGAGATAAGAAAGAGGCCAAAGAATTTTAAAGCAAAGCAAAGAACAATATCATTTATCAAATTTCTTTTGGAGAGAATGCTGGCACTGATTTAAAAAGGACACATAAATAAATGACTTGGATATTGGGATAAGATCAGGTGGGTATGAAGACCCTAAATGACACAGGAAGAATCCAAAGGTAATAATCTCTAAATGGCCTTTAAAAGGTGGAGTTAGTTAATTTCAGAGTCCTTGCCCCTAAGTAGCAAAGCCAAACCAGTGGGCAAGGGTTGCATACCTTGGCTCAGTGAAGGACAGTAGTTTCCGCTGGAAGGGAGATTAAGAAGCAGTAGAAGCCTGTGCTGTGTTAAAATCATACTACCTGGTGGAGTCTGAACATTCTTTCCTTGCATGCAATGTAACATGTCTCTGGCTTCCCCATGCATATTCAGGGTTGTTCTTATTTCTCTGTCTAGTGAGCCTAAAGAAGAGGTGGTCTCTACAGCCCAGTAGATATACACACAGGAGAGAGGCAGTGTCAGCAGGCATCCAGGTGCTCTGGAGGCAAGCAGCAAACTGTCATGTATCTCATTTCAGACTGCATAAGAAAGCCCTGAACTGAGCAGGAATAGCTTTCCCATAACAATGTGTCTGTTAAAGCTGCAAAAATCCCATCTCAAGACAACTGAATAAAGAGGCTGGACCTCAGCAGATGGGGCCTGATCCCAAGTCACTATACTACACAAGTAAAAAGGAGTCTAATTCCAATCCTATTGATGACAGCATGGGTGAGAAGCACCTTGAGCTTGGAGACTAATGATTCCTAGATCAGAGTCACAGGCAGACTTTATATCCTTCTGCCTTTCATATTCTCCAGGAAAAAGCAGGAGGCCCTTCTGCATAGAAGGGCTATGAACAAGTAGAGAACTTGCCTCAGAGACTTGAGTTTGGTCTGAATCTGTGGTACCATGAAAATTACTCTGAATTAACAGCAAACTCTAGACAGCTAAGAAGTGATCTAAAGAAAATAGCTGGCCATACCCAGTCTTCTTGAATAATCAGAAACAACTGCTTCATGGTTCAATTTCAATGTCATCAAAATAGGAGATAATGTTTGTTTTAGTATACTTACATTTTATGGTGGATTGAAAGCAAATTTGATAGACTGTATGAAGCCCTGGGTTTCAAACCCAAGGTCATTCCAGGTAGGTGAGGAATGGGGGAATTATTCCACTTTAAAGGTACAGTAAAGGTCAAGGGTGACAGACTATGCATTATTTCCTTTAAGTTACCTAGACACTGAGAGGCCAAGTGGGGAGCAGGACATCACCATCACTGGAGACTGGAAAATGAAAAGCTATGGATGAGAAGACTTGGTCCCAACTTCCTAAAGCCTTAACTAGTCGTCTAATGTCAACAGAATTCTTATAGGCCTCAAGTTTTTTAGCTTTTACATGAACTCATGAGAAATCCAAGGATGAAGGAGAATAACAGGTCAAAAGCACAATGTTTGGGCCTCAGACACAGCTGCTCCTCTTTTAGTCCTGAACAAGATGTCTTCATCCAGCCCCTCCCCTCAAGGCTTAGGGGATATAGAAGAAGCATACAGTTTGTAAGAGCCAAAGCACATGGATCACTACATGGAAGCAGCACTTTCCAGATATAACAAGACCGAAGTACATACGAACTTAGAGATTGTGGCAGCAAGCACAAGACCTGCAGAGACTCATGCTAGGTGGGGTTGCAGCACAGAGTGGGGGAAGTGGACATGGGGTCCCACCTAACAAAGAAGCTATTGTAATTGACAGCTGCTGGTAAAAGGAAAAGCTGTTTTCCATTGAGCATCACTAGGTACATCAACTACACCACAGGGCAGGCCCATGGCTGAGTATAATTTTTCCCGTGAATTTTCTTTGATTTCACTTTGTTTCAGTATCTTTTCTCTTATTAGTCTTTTGCGTGTTTTTATTTTTAAAAGTTTGTTTTGAAAGAGAGAAAGAACATAAAGTTGGATGGGAAAGGAAGAGGGGGAGTGATATGGGATTCCCCTCTGTATGCTGTGAATATCATTGGTTAATAAAGAAACTGGCTTGGCCTGATAGGGTAGATAAGCAGGGAAAGCTAAACTGAATGCTGGGAGAAAGGAGGCAGAGTCAGGAGAGAAGCCATGAAGACACTAGAGACAGATGCCTGAGACTTTGCTGGTAGGCCACGACCTTGTGGTGATGCACAGATTAATGGAGATGGGGTAAATTAAGATGTAAGAATTAGCAAATAAGAGCTAATAGGCCAAGCAGTGATTTAAATAATATAGTTTCTGTGTGATTATTTTGAGTCTCCATACAACAGGGGAGGGTTTAGGAAGGGTTGGGGAGGTAGTCAGAATCAAAAGGGATTGTATGAAGCATTTTCTTAAACTTTTTTTTTAAATCTGCTCCTTAAGAAATCCTTCTCTGATGCTCTGCTGACAGATGAGTTTCCATGAGCAGCAGCTGCAAACCATCTGACTCTGTAACAACCATTCTAGGAGGAGAAGGAAAATCACAACATCTGGGAAGAAACAGGGACATGAACACATTCTTAAAACAAGCACTTGGGTGAGACTGAAATGCAAGACAGGTCCGTGAAGCTGTGGCTACTTCTCTCCTATTCCTGAGACTCAGTCTCATTTCTTTCTCATCTTCCTTGAATATTTATTTTGTGGGAACAAACACAGGGGTCCTTGTGGAAACATCAAAGATAAGTTGCTTTGGAACGAAACCTGGAAAGGGGAAAACAATGTTTTTGTTGTTTTTTTTGCTTGCTTGTTTTCTCTCTCTCTCTCTCTCTCTCTCTCTCTCTCTCTCTCTCTCTATCTCTCTCTCNTCTCTCTCTCTCTCTCTCTCTCTCTCTCTCTCTCAGACAAAATAGTCACGTGGTGAATGTGACTCTTCAAGATCTGATGTGATTTCCTTCGCTGCTATTCATGCTGTAAAATAGCACACACGCTGGGTCCTGGCTCTAGATGGCCAGGGCATGCGCAGTATTCCATTCATCTCAGCTCTGCTAATCCCCACTCAGGGAGATCATCTATCACATAACTAACAAGCACAGGCCTAGATGCCAACACACCACTCCTTCTGAACATTTATACTCTATCAAGTTGGGAGCATGTGCTTCTAAAAGATGTGTGTGTGTGTGTGTGTGTGTGTGTGTGTGTGGTTTCTCTAATAGACTGGAATGGTTCTCATTTCTGTTCTGCCAAGTAGAGAGGGAGAGGTTTCTCTGACTGTAAATGTAATTACTGCAACTTCTAAACTGCACATTTCCTGGGCATTTCTTCAGGATTCCTGTCAGGTCTGCCCACCACCAAACCCTCCAGCTTTTTCAGAGCTTTAACAGGAACTCCACTTTACAAAGTATGCAAGACTTGGTCAGAATTTAAGACAAAAATTCAAATGCATGTGAGTGTGTGTGTGTACACATACATAACAGTAAATTCTGTAATAAGGCAAGGATTGGGAAGTGGCTATTCTGGCTAAGACAATACTAAAATATGTTCTCAACTTTAAAAAAAAGTCCAGGGATTATTGACATTTAAAAAGTGCATTAAAACAAGAAAGGGAATGAGTAGTTTTGTACATTTAGATACCATGAGGCATGTGGGGCCTGGGCCTGTTTACCAGCTGTATAGCCTTAGGCAAGTCACTTATGATTTTTTAATTTATGTAATGTAAAAAATACCCTCATTTTGGAACTTTGTAGAAATGTCTGGCATGCTTGGGGGCACAGAAGGTTCTGGGATAGATGTTAGCTTTCTGTTTTTCATGAGGAGCTGCAAAGTCAATGGCATACAGAGAAGCAAGTTGGGGGAGTCCTGGGGTGGGTAGATAAATGACAGCAGGGAACAACTGAAAACATTTGGCCATGTGGATGGATGATGTTCACAAGAAAGGTTAAGCACATTGCTGGAACAAGCTGGAAGCTCCAGGGATATGTGAGGATCTCATACATCAGAAAGGTCTGGGTTCACATGACTCAAGAGCACTGCTGCCACGGATGGTCTACATAGCTGTGCTGGGCAACTTCCTAAATATCATGCTTTCTCCCTGCCACTGCTTCCTGTTGCTGCTTCTCATCTCCTTCCAAGCCATCAATTAGAAGACAGAACAAAAGGAGGTAGGATTCTAGGGCAACGGAAGGAGTCTGCTTCCTCGAGTTAAAAAAAAAATCAGCTAACTGGAAAGATTTGGACGTTTTGTGTTTGAGGTACTTGTTGCTGTGGTGTGCAAGAGACGAGAGAGCTTGTCAAAACAGCTAACCTGCATCTATGTGAGAATGGGCATGGCATGTGTGCTGCTCAACAGAGAACAGTGAGAGTTTGACCAACTCAGTAAGCTCCCCAGAGGACAGATGAGAACAAGGACTTCTATTAGCAGAGGGCTGGAGAGTGCCTAGGTCCTGGCATCACGCGGGAAGTCAGTCTAGACATGTGTTTCTATGTGAACGAGTGTCTAAAGAAAATGAAGCTAACCTAGGTGGTGCAGACTGCCCAGTGCCAGGGCCTTGTGTGCCCATCAGAAGGCAGGCAGAAGGACTGAAGTGAGACTGCACCCTCAGGCTTAACATAAGAGGCTCCATCCTTGCGCTCTCCCTGAATGGTTATAAGTAAGGCGGCTGCAATGTGACCCCTGTGCGAATGAAACCTATGGGTGCTATTCACAAAGGGCACTCAACATTCTAACTTGAAAAATACAACAGCAGAAAGGGTTTTTAAATCATGCCCACAGTTCTGAGCATCACAGTGTGTCATTTGCTGAGTTATCCCTATTGGATGACTATTACCAGTCAGGCACCATGTGGGGTTCCTAAGATCGTCTAAGATCAACAATGTCTAGTCAGCTGAAACCCTCAGAAGACCTGAAAGAAATGGGACAATGGCATTTGGGGGGAAAACTTACTGAGTTGTGGCCTGGAAGCAGAGTGGACATCGGGTTATGGACGAAGACTGGCGAGAACAGACTACAAAGGGCCATTACAGAAAGAAGTGAGGCAGTGACTTATAGGATTAACAGAAATTCAAGAAACAGAAAGACCAAACAAACATACACCAGCATTGGCTCATTTCTTTATACTGCTGTGTTGAAATGTACATTAAAATACAGGGAATTTAAAATGTCATTATTTCTAAGACAAAAGAGTACAACATCCTCGGTTAGCCTTAACTACAGACTTCCCTGGCTGGGGCTTTGTATCATGTTGAAATGTAATATTAAAATTAAATTTCACCCACTCTGATCCCAGCTAACTGAAAATAGCAAGCAAGATTCAAGGTAACTCTGTATCAATCACTGCAAAGCTTTGAAAGAGTTTGGGGTGACAGTTGTAGTTTAGGGAGTGGCATTACTGAAGGAACTGTGGTTGGGGGCAAGCAGGGACCTTAAAGATACATATTCTTGACCAGCAGGTGACACTCTACTCAGAGAGGAGCCAGGCTGGCCCACCTTGAACCTCCTGTTTCTCCATGACACCTGTCAGTCAAGAAGTTTTCTTTATGTACTGAGGGGTCCAGTTACAGGAATATGTGCTTTTAGGACTCCTTGAAAGAGGAACTCCAATGAAACAGAGCTGACATCCTGACTCAAAGTTCCTAGGCAGGTGCCCTCCAAAGATTAGTAATGAGTGTGGGATACATCATGGAGAGGCCAACTTTACATGTTTTCAAGAAAGAACAGGAAAGCAGGCAGCAATAAGAGACAGGAATACCCAAATTGAGTATGTCCACACAGTGAGCTGCTATTCATCAAAAGAGTTGGTAACTACCTAACACCTCTTGGGATGAAGCTCCAAAAGTAGGCCCTGTTAAAGCAGTCAGACCCCGAAGGTAATGAGGCCCATGGAACCCCTCCCACACTGTGTACATTTTGCTTCATATACATGAAGCCTCCACAAAGTAGTCTGAAGAAATTAAATGAGACCAAAAACCAAACATATCTACTTACCGATTCTCAGCTTTTCCAGTAAACAAGCTTGGTTTCATACTCCCAAATAAAGCATGTACAAAATATGTGTTTTTTTTTTGTGTTGCATTAAATCAAATCTAGTTTAATGAAAAGAAAGTTCTTTGGGACACATAGGCGTTGAGATGAGGAGTACTTGGGCATCCCCTAACCTTTACTCTATCCCAGCACACTTTTTATTAGTTCACTTTACAGTGCACCCGGAGGGAGCTGCTGGATTTTAAAGACTATCAGATCCTACCTGATGAAGGGAGGGATAAACTCGCTGGAGGAGCAAGGATAGGAGGGTAAGAGGAGGATGCCAGAGCTTGCATGGCTCAAGCATTCACACACATAAACTCATGCTGCCTTCAGCAACTACACAGGCGGTGTTTATTTCTTACTTGATGGAAACAGCATAATGAGTATTTTTTTATAACCACTCTCTTCTCAGGCATTCAAGTCAAGACTTGTAGTTATTTGCATATCTTTAAAAATGATTGGTGAAGTATGAAATGGCCAGTGACCAGCAGCAAGACATGCTTTAAACAGGGTCCCACAGCAGCAGAATCAACCCCCTGAGGGCTTGCCATGCACACACAGCCCTAGAGGGCCTTGGATACCACTGGGGGATAGAGGTGGAAATGAAAACAAACTTTGAAAAAGAAGCAGCAATGCTTGTTCTAAAGCATAAACAACAATAATTTATAGATGCACATTAACACTAAATTTTTCTTATAAAACCTAAAACTAAAGAGAATTGTCATTTATCAAAAATCAAATCAATAGCCTTTGTTTTCTTAAAGCCACTTGGCTCACCAAGATAATTTAAGAGTAGCACAGTATAATCAGATGTGAGACTAGACTAGACAATATGGCATGCACATGACATACTCGATAACTGATAGAAAAAGTTGGAGACTTTGAAAAAGTTCTAAATAGTAGCTTGCTTCAACATCAGATTTTCAATGTAAACTTTTATAAAGAAAAACTTAAAATCATTTAAAAAAAACTCTGAATGTTATTTACATCATTTTTCTTTCATGGGCACCCACAGAATTAATAATATGTTCCCAATAAAGAAAGTCTACAAAGATTTTAGCAACATGTATAAGACAGCTGAGGTTCTGTTCCAACAGTGGCAACTGGTAGATTAATTTTCTGAGCTTTCTTTATGCATCAGGATACTTCAGGGAACACCCAACCAGAAACAAAGCAATCAAAACTCCAAGCTTCATAAAGACATAGTTGCACATGAACAATCACTGAGGGGCTCTAAAGACAGCAGTCCATGCATTCCTTAGGCCTGTCCGTTTTTATTTAACTTCAGTAACAAATACACACAGCACTTAGGAAGTATCAGACACCCTTTGAGGTAAGTTAGAAGTGCAAAGTCATCTGCTCCTCACAACCCAGCTGGTTGGGTTTTATTGTCCACATTATACAGATGATAGGATCTGAGGTGACAAAATTTCTGCCTGACACACTGACACACCCAGAGCTACTCCAGGAGCTGTCTGTGCCTTTGCCTGCAGCTTGTCTCTTCTTGCTTTGTTTGGAGAGGGGCATCAGAATCATAAGACGTTTCTTTCTAGTACCAGGTCTGGATGCCTTTTTGGCAGTGTCTTCATCAGAGTGCAGGCCTGACTTGGTGCCTGTGCAGGCATCAGAAGGCCTTCCTAACAGAGAAGGTACTGAAGGAGACAGAGCTACTGCTGACTTTCAGCACTGGCTTTGCTATGGGAGTTAGATTTCATCCACTGAAGGAAGTCTGATCCTGAGAAGCTTCTGTCATCCTCTGCTTTTGCTTTCTCTAACTTTCTCCGGCAGTTGCATCTTCACAGTCTGGGCAAGATCTGCATACTAACTGGGCTACTATCTATTTAAAAGTTTGATCTAAATTGACCCAGTTTTTTTAAAAAAAGTAGTCCCCTTTACTTGAGTTTTATGCATGGGGCCAATAAATAGTTAACCTTTATTAATATGCTCATCAGTAAAGTAAAGTACAGACATGGACCAACTTAAAGCAGTGCATGTTTTCACTTCTGCAACTTCTTGACTTTGGTGAATTATAATTCTGAGCAGGAGAAAACCATTTCAGAATCCAAAATACGGAAACATTATAAATCACTTGAAGTTATTTTTGTATATGTGTATGCCATTACACATGTCAAAAAGAGAACTCAAGAACATATACAATATGGAATGGTGAGAAAAATGAAGAGGATCTGAGCAGAAATTGGGCATTATTGGTTCAGGAGTAATAAGAAATGATATATAAAAAGATATACTTAAGCACTTTAGCACAACACCACAAAGCCAATCAGGAAAGCTAAAAACCACCACCATGCTGGCCCCATGCTTTTTCAACTGAAACCTCAAATATGTAAATCATGGCCCATTTATGTTTTAGTAAAGAAAAACTCAGTACATAGAAAGAAGCATTGAAAACCTTGACTAATAAGAAATTATTTATATTGCTTTTCTGGGAAGACTGAAAACTTTGTGCCTGATAGGATGGACCTCCCAGAGCACAAGGGCTCCCTCAGGACACCTCAGGCACAAGGTAGGTGGTAAGGCCAGCTCTATCCCCTCTTCCCCATCTGCTTCTCCCTCCAGAGCTCCCTGGCTAGGAGATGTTCTCTGGACACAGAAGCTTCTCTGATATCATGACCTTTGGAGACAACTTAGTGCTGCTTTCCCTCATTTTGCCAAGCAGGAAACTGAGCCTCTGAGAAGATCAAAAACTATCTAGGTTATTAAGCAAACCACAACAGAATCAAAGTCTATAGAACTCAGTGTTCAGATTGTCAGGCCAGTGTTTATCTGAAGCAAAGTACTTTCAAGGCCACCCTTATGAATCCACACACCAATACTACAGAGGACTTCATTACATTAACGCCTTCCTTGCCCATCCTTGAAGGAAGAAAATGTGATTAATCACTAATTCCCTGAGGAGGAGGGGATGGCAGCCAGAAACATTTAACTAAGTGTTATGAGTCAATGGAAATAAATTTAAAAATAAGATGAAGTCATTATTTTGGAAAGCTCATCTCTTTCTTTAAAAAAGTCATATAAATAAAATACCTAAAACTGGTTAAAGAAGCTTTTAATATTAAGAACACACACAAACACACACAGAGCAATAGTGATAATGACATTAGTTATGATAATTTATTATTAACTACATCCAAGCCACTTGACATGACTTTACATGAAATAATATTCTATGACATAGATATTATTGTTTTTATAGATGTGATAATTTGAGCCAAAGCCCATGTCATGCGTGGGGTGTCAACTGTTCTGTTTTGTCCTAGTATGTGTGTGGATGCATGTAGGTGTGTGTCTGTGTGTGTACATATGCACGTGTGTGCATGAGCACACATGTACAATGAGTGAATGTTGATTTTCTATAGCTAAATTCAGGAAAATTCTGGAACCCTGGCATGGCTGGGATGACACCCTCTGCCCCACCAGCAGGGTTGTGTCTCTCTGCCTCCTGATATGATCCTATCATTACAGGCCACTCCACCCTACCTTGTGATGCGGTCTAGTGCTTCACAGACTGGATTAAAGAAGTATATGACCAGTGTCTTACAAAATAACATTAATAAGTAACTTCATACTCAGAGGAAGCATTGCACAGCTTCCAACCTCTGCTCCTCTGGAGGGGTGAAGAAGGAACACTTACCTTGACTTCAAACTCGAAGTGTTCATCCTTCCCTTGACCACACAAGACATAGCGGGGAATACTAATCTTAATGGGGTCCTTCAGGTCGTCTGGATTTGCTCCCAGAGAACGAGAATACATCCGCTATCAAAGACACATCAGACAAGGAGAACAAAGAGAATGTAGCATCACTGTGCTGCGCCCAATACCCTGCTTGCATAGAAGAGACAAAACGCGACTCGAGTAGAGAAAGGAGCATGAAACCAGTCTAGTTTATTTAGAGAAACGACAGCTTTCTTTGAAAAAGACATGTTAAGCCTCTTTCCTAACAAAAGACCATTTCTGTAGGTATACCACTCCAGAAAGTTAGGGTAAAGACACTTCAAAATGTTGTTTGGCTTTGAAGTTTCTTCCAATTTTTAAGATCAAGTAAAAATAGGGACAGACTACACTTTCTAACTTAAAAAAAATCAATTTCTTTTTTTGCAAAGTCTTTATCAACTGAACAGTTTTTCCTTCACATATCTGACTGCTGCTCATAAAGCTGTAAAACCTGGAGATGTTAAAATTCAATTCATCTTTAACATTTGGCCATTTCTATAATGAAGTCACTGTGGTATGTAAACCACAATTAAGACAAATCCTAAGTCTTTCCTTTAGGATCCACTTGATTGATAATTGTCTTGGCTGACAAGTGTTTATGTTTTGATGGCAGGAAGCCAGAGGGGTCACAGGAAGATGCAGCATAAAAATATTAATTTTCAAAATGAGGAAGATATCTCTGAATATTCATAATTTACACTAACCCGGAGCTTTAGAAAACATAAGACATTATGTTTTTGAAGTGGTAGCAGTAAAAGAAGATAATTAATTAGAATCACACTTATAGCTACATTTGCCAAATACCATATATTGTGGGTGTGCTAACCAGTTTTCATACATTAATCCTATCAATCCTCATGATGTCTCCTAACCATTATGAAGCCTATCTATCAAAAGAGAAGGGGGGCAAGTTCGCTCTAGGAGGCAAGTGAGCTGATAACCCAGGGTATGAACATCACACTGGTACACTATTTCCATACTGGATTTTAAAGAGAGGCCCTTATCTGAGATAAACGCGCTAACGAGTACATCACATATGCACAGGTTAAGGTGTTGGAAACTCCACAAATATGCAATAAAATTGAATTTTTTGATGAAAAAGAAACCAATAGGCAATATATAACCTATTCACCAGGGAAAAGGTGGGATCTGGGGTCCAGGTAGGCACTCACAGGTTTGGCACTACCTGGCTGCCTCTGTAACAACACAGACCACTGGATGTCAGAGGTGGGCAATTTCTGACTGTAGCTTCTAATCTAGCTGGCAGAATCAATATTCGGCACTGTTTGAAGTTACCAAAGTCGGGTTTTTTTTTATTGTTTTTATTGAGCTATACATTTTTCTCTGCTCCCTTCCCCCCTCTCCCATGGTCCTCATGCCCCCAATTTACTCAGGAGATCTTGTCTTTTTCTACGTTCCATGTAGATTAGATCCATGTATGTCTCTCAGGGTCCTCACTGTTGTCTAGGTTCTCTGGGATTGTTAGTTGTAGGCTGGTTTTCTTTGCTTTATGTCTAAAAGCCACTTATGAGTGAGTACATATGACATTTGTCTTTCTGGGTCTGGGTTACCTCACTCAATATAAGTTACTAAAGTCTTTTTTTCCCCTAGTGGTTGGTCATCCACAAGAGTCACCATTTGCCACACGGCATATCTAATTAGCTGTCACTGATGTCAAATGCTCAGAGGTGTTTTCCAACATGAACTCTGCTAGTCCTTTGACTCAATGACAGTACTCGCCCAAATGACTTTAAATATAGATCTTCTCTGACATGTTATATGTTTAAAAATTTACAGCTGGAAAGAGAAAAAAATAATTTAGTCGGTCTGTTTGTAAGAACATTTTTTATATATTACATTTCTTTTATTGATTTTATTGAGCTATACATTTTTCCCTTCTCCCCTTTCTTTCTTTCTTTCTTTCTTTCTTTCTTTCTTTCTTTCTTTCTTT
>LOEQ01001679.1:242503-275275 GCA_001685075.1 Bramus lutescens | reverse complement strand
TTGGACTTCCCACAGGGCAGGAAACCCTGACTGCTCTTAGGACTGGAGGGGGGGGGAAGGGAAATGGGAGGATGGGAGGAAGTGGTAATTTTTAATAAATAAATAAGTAAAATACAGGCAGATCAGGGTTTTTGTTATTGTTTTCCCTCTTTAAATTAGATTAATTTAAATTGGAATTACCAATTCTGTCTCTCTTCCCAGCATAATATATAATTCTAATTCTTCTGTTTCTAAAATTGTGCATTCTAGTCTTTAGTAGTTGGAGCTACTATACATTAGTCACCTTGTTCTGCCCCAGCAACTTGAAAAGGGAACCCTAGGCAGGCCAATCTGTTACACTGTTGAAAAGGAGGCAGGTCATAAGAAACTGGGAATAAAGCGTGTGTAGGCAGACTAAGAATATGACAAATGGCCAAAAAAATGGCCACAGCAGGTTTGCATTCACTCTAGGTGAGGCCCATAGGCCAGGAAGGACCTTTTCTTAATATCACACTGTCTATAAAAACTGAGGAGACACAGCTCTTCAGATTTTGCTAAGCCATGTGACTGGAACTTCTTGGTTAAAATCCCCAAATGTGAAATGAACAATGACAGAGTCAACTTTCTAGGATAAAGCAACAACAAATGGGCAACAGCTCTACATTTTGAAAGCAACAATTCCCAGCATAGTTGGAATTATTGTTACCATTGTAATCTACTTGGTAATAATGAGTTTTTACAAAATAAGGGCCAGAGTGATGATATACAATAGAAACTTGTTCCTTTTAATCAGCTAGAGCATCCAGTTGCCTTCCCTACCAAGGAGCCTTCTAGATACAAAGGTGCACCTGAGAAGGCTGGATGGCAATGGTTTGGAAGCTGTTGCTCAAGCAGAGAGGAAGCACTGAAAACTGCTGGATGAGAATTCAGAAGAGAGGAGACAAAGAGAGAATTATCTATTCTAAGCTTGTGATACAATGCAAGTTGAAAAATCCACTTGCTTTGTTCCATTACAGACACTGCTTTGAGGAGTCAGACTAAAGATGGAGATTATTGTGAAGAGTGGTAAGTAGACAATGATACCAATAGAGGCCGGCATGGCAGCGCTTGGACGCTTCTATCACCTCCACGATGGTAACTGTTCCTGTAGTACACCTCTCAAAACAAGGCATGTGTGGTGCATGTGCCTAGCTCAGACGGATCTGTAGGCTTCAGCAGAGTCACTCACACTAGCTGGCAAATCAGCAATGACAAATAAAAGCCTTTTGTCTTTCCTATGCCACTGAAACTTCAAGAGTTGTTTGATACTTGGCAACAGATGATGGATGGAACATTGTTTACAACAAGCATTTGAAGAATGAAGATGCCAAAACTACATACCGTAGACTGTGCAACAACATTAGTAAAGTGACCTCACTAGAAACTAGGTAATCCAATAAAACAGCCTGGCCATCAAGGAACCATTAATAAAAGAGGTTCAAATCTATTCATCATACATGGTATATGTGAAAAAATAATATAAGAGACATTTACTGTAATTATTACTGTTGGAAAGCTTAACTGTGCCCTTCCAGAGGGAAATACGAACATTTTCTAAGAACTAAGACTGTACAGACAAACTGTTTTGAGATGTGTTTCAACAAAACCTAAATAAACCCAGTCTACCAAGTACAAGTCTCAGACAGAGCAAGAAGTGCTTTAATCAAATTCAGGTGAAATTACCTTTTCAAGTCCTCAAAGAGGTATTGTCTAGAATATATCAGTGAGTTCCACAATGCAAGTGTTTACGCTTCTAATCCAACAACTCAAAATGCCAGAGAACCGAATACCTAAAAATCTGTTTTTCTTGACCTGGAAGCTGCCCACAACTGAACTACTACCTTGGCTGCATACACTATATAGTCTCATACCTGCTCCAATGCAGGAGAGGGTGTCAGAGGGTGGGAACTCCTGGAAAAGGAAACCATGGTGGAAAGTGGAGCAAGTCTACAGTCTTCTGAAATATTACAATAATCTTGATTCCTACTGGATAGAACATATCAATCAATCTCTCAGTTCCATGAACCATATTTTATTTCCAGGTACAAAGTATGCCTAGGAGAGAGGGGACAAGCACGCTGACTGGCCTCTGGAGGTGACTCCACTCTGTGGTGAGGTCTGAACAGAACAGCATCACCTTTGAACCATAAGCAACTCAAAGTTTAAGTACACATATCATGATTTTACATAATGCTTACATTTACTTTATGTTCCATATAGTAAAAACCCCTAAGGGCCATTATTTGCAGCATGGTAGAATAATGGAGACATGCCTGTCTGAAGTACACACTCTCTGTTAACCTGACGGATCACTTTTATATCGCTGCTTCTTCCTGACCATCACAACCCTCTGCCAGCATCTTCAATGTTACTCTCAGTTCTATTGACTATTAATTCTGCTTTTTTTAAAATTCAAGATATTTGTCAAAATAGTGGTGGGATTATTTAAGAAAAAGCAATACAAATTATAATAGCTGAAAAATGAGAATTAGGAGAAAGAGTATTAATGAGTATTAATGAGATGGCTCTAATGGGTATATTTCAGTTTTTTTCTGTTTTGTTTTGTTTTCCCCAAGATAGATGGTGACCTATATAGCTAAAGCCAGGACCAATCAGTGGTGGTAATTTTCATAATGTTCTCTATATAGTTAAAAGCCTGTGGGTGTAAGGCAATGAGGTATGTGTCTATTAGGAGAAGAGTGTTTTGGAAGTGACAAAAGCACACTCCATCCCCAAATAAGAGAAATCAATTGCCTGGAAAACAAAACGTCTGCTACTGATCCACAGAAAACAAGGTTGCTAGGTCACAACACATTCTCCAGTTCTGTGTTTTCCTGCTCACTTCCCCAGAATCTGCGCAGAGCAAAACAGATGGAAATGCAGAGACGCTTGAACAGCCTGCCACTCTCTGTTGGCAATTCTGACGAAAAGCAGTTGGTAAATTTCTGGGCGGGTTAGGTTTTGATTCATCCCTATCATCGGTTAGTAGCAGAAATGAAGAGCCCACATTTATATTTTACATAAGCCAAAAATGTGACCAGAACAGAAGGGCCCTCCCTTCCAAGCCAAAGTTAAAATGAGTGGTTTAATGAAATCAGGGACTCACTCAACAGCCCACTGTGCTGAGCTGGGCCCAGCTGAGAGAAGAAGGGGAACAAATGGAGAAAAAAGGCTCCGCCCCTCCACCAGCTTCGGAGACTCTGGAATTTAGTGGACATGCATCTAAGAGAAAGGACAAGGGCAAAGGAACAGACGGTGTAAATTAACTCAAAGCTGTTTTCCTAGGATTGCCACACAGAAGCAGATGAAGAGCAAGGCTAGCCTGGCCAGCTGCAAATGAACCGCAGGGCAGCAAACAACTGTCTTAAAGGACTTGAGTGAGGGCTTGTCAAGGACCAGGAAGAATGGAAGACACGGTAAAGCACTGAATGTCATCCAAGGCAACCATATATTTCACAAGACCAAAGAAATAATGCATAGAAATGGTACAAGACAAAGAGCCCTTCTAGGATAAAAATACACACGGTCAAAGTTATATGTATGGGGGGATGGGCTGGGGAGGTTAAAGGAAGCTGACGTGCTCTGCCTCACAGCTGTGCTACTCATGGCCAGCACGGAGGGTTTCAATGAAGGTCACTGCCAGACTGGGCACCTTTCCAGGCAGCACAAATTAGTGCACTGGAGGCCATCAGACACCACCAGATTCCAAGCCACCACACCATAAACAGACACTAAGCCAAGCAGTGAGAATGCTTTAACTACTTCACCAATAATTGGGTAGAACTAAATTTATGGTCTGAATTTCAAGACAATGAAGCAGGTGGCAATAAGTGTATTTTTTTTTCAATTCTCTGCTATAAGCTATTTTCATTTTGCTTCATTCAAAATATTTGTACTTCCAATTTTAGAGTCCTGCTTCATTCCCATTCGATTAACTACACTGAGATATTCATATTTTCTTGACTGTTTTCATAATACTCATTTTATTAAAGATCAACAAGAAAATGTCCTGTATTTAAAGTCTTCTCCCTAGAGTCTTCTTAAGTATGAGATCAGCCAAAGGGCCTCATCCTGAGAATTGAAAGTGAGTTTCCAGACATCACCCTCCTGATTCTGCCCATCCTGAAGATGCAACGGAGTGAACATCTGGGTGCTTGAGACATCTTGACACTGCTCAGATAGACTACTTTGTGTGTTCAAGGGAAGCCCGTGCTTCCTTAGGAAGACCAGCTCTATCGTTGACACTTTGTCCTTCTCTGGAACAATGACACATCTGAACTCACTCAGAGCTTGGCATCTGATCACATCAAATCGCCCATGGGGAGGAAGTGTGTTTAGAGAGTGAGTGTGGGGGTAAAACACACGGTCCTCCCTCAAGAGTGCCATGTGGGTGTTCACAAGGATGAATGATAGGCAGGGGGCGCAACAGGCTTCACTCTCCAATCTCACTGTGGTGTAGAGCAGTAACTGAACTTCAGCCAGAGAAGGAACGCTGGCCTCCATATTTCCATGAAGAAAGTAAACCATATCAACCAAGGTGTTCTGGAAACTGGAAGACAACTGAACTCCATTTGCCAAAGCTAGAGCAGGGATTTCTGCTTTCAAATCAAGAGACAGCTGAACCAGATCCTGCTGGAGCAAAGGGTGACTTGCGGGGGCAGCATCTTCAGACCCAGGCATTAACACACCCAAGAGGTCCTGACACAGTTGTTGAGAGAGGCTCTTGTTGTAAGTGAGCACAGTAAGCAAAAAGTCCTGTGTTGAGCCCAGGAATCGAATGCTTTGCCCACCAAAGCCGACCTGAATCTCCTGCAGTGCAGAGAGAGGTAGAACATGAAAGATGCTCATGGAATCTGGGCAATTATCTAACAGGACCAGAGCATACAGAGTTGAGGGTAGCAGTAGCAAGCATGCAGCTTGGGGCTCAGGCTGGGTGCAGTTAGCAACAGCAAGCCAGTAAATGCCTTTGACAGCCTTTACTCTGCCCAAAGGCTCTGGCAGAGAACAAGTCATGTGTTCAAGGAGGTCTGTGAGAGGTGACTCTTGAAGCTTCCGCATTTGCTCTGGGAATGATATAAGAGTCTGCTTAAATGCAGTGATCTTCTCAGCATCTTCATAGTCAAGACAGAAAACTGAATTTGGCCAGGAATTTGGTGAGCCTGTAGATGTGAAGGTTAAGTCTGTGGAAGGCGCTGTGCTCTTGGCAAACCATGGGCTCCCTTCATTTTCACTGTTAAGTCCGCCAATCTGAGTTTCGGGAAGAGGAGGAGGAGGATCCGACAGCATCATGAGTGACCTCACAGGCAGGTGTAGGGGTAAGCGTTCCAACAGTGGCAGGCCTCTGATGAAAGTTGTCACTTGGGAGGCCAGTCCACCTGAGTCACACATACTCCCTACATGCTTGGTTTGGCTCATTACTTTCATCCCAGCCTGTATCAGGTGACCACTGGTGTCTTTATACAGGTCTGAGAGCTTGTGGTAAAAATATCCCAGTCCTTTCTTTGCTTCTGTCCTGATATTGACTAGCGGAGCTAGAAAGCGAGTGTTTTCAGCATCGAACTCTTTCTCATTTTGCTGCTCACCACACAATGTGGAGGCTGATGTGCTCTGAGAAGAGCTGCCAGTGGGATGCTCCTTTTGAGAAATGCTTTCAGAGAGAACAAAGCACCGCACCCTGCTTTGCACCGCTTGCTGGCTCCCTCTGTCTATTGGTGCTAGCTGGGACATGTGTTGCAGCAGCGTCCAGCTGGACTTGATTCCCCAGCTTTGTTTCTCTTCATGAGTCATCAGCCCACTGCCATTTTCTGATTCACTCTGAGAATTCTGTGCATCCCTAGTGTTGATTCCATTAAGGAAAGTGATTTCAGGCAGATGAACACATTTTGGCTCAGCGTGGTCAGAGCTCCCAAGGTAACAAAGTTTATCACCAGTGTTCTTTAGTACCTCAGGCCCTGGAGACTGAACCATTCTCTCTTGGGAGGCCATGAAGAGAGCTGTGGGGAATGAGGTGCTCTGGGACATAGGATGGTTCCAGTAGCTGCTCAGATCCACCTGACTCTCTTCTTCTCTAAGGATGCTGGAAGAGTCAGTATCGTCTTTGGGCAGAATTGGGATAACACACCGTGCAGACCATGGCTGTCTTTTCTGTTTAGGATGTCAAGAGAGGTTGAAATGGGGTCTGACTCTGGGATTCTTTTGCACATAGTGAGTCTCACATCCATTGGTTTCATTGGAGTGCATTAATTGAGAGGTGAGCTAGAAAGCCTAAGTCATTTGTGCTGATTGATAGATGATTTAAGAACAGATGATTGATTCATATATAGAACATCAATTTCCATCTTACACAGTCTAACAGATTGGTAGATATTTTGATAGAAACACACTGGTTATGATTTTCCACAGTATCCATTTCTTGGTCTGTGATTGCATTCTCCGAGGTACATCCCCAGACTTCTGATTCATTGTTTAAAAGGTCACAGTTAGCTGTATGACCATATTGCAAATATGCCCATCTCTTTTTTCGGTTCATTTCATGTAAGTCTTTAATCATCTTCTCCCTAATTAGAAGACCATTGCTGATACCTATAAACCTTCACTAAGGAAGACTTGCTGCATGCCTATTATTTGTCGGGTGCCATGGAAACAAAGAAATAAAAGGCAGCTTCTTGTTCTCCCACAGGTACCCACTAGAAAGATGTCCAAAGAAGGCTAATGTCATTACTGGATGACTAGCAGGGGGAATGGGTGTGGTCCCAGTGAGTCAAGAAACTATGAACACACACCCTTTTTCTCTCTGCTCAGTAATGGACAGAAGATATGGTGGGCAAATTTCTATCACCAAGCAATAAAAAAAAAAAAACAGTACTTGGGCTATATGAGAATGGCATTCTCCTTGGTGGAAGAAAACAGAAGTGAATTCGTACCAACTGTATGTTCTAATAGCATCTGTCCACCAGAGAGACAAGACAATTGATCAAAGATTTTCTTTGTATCACTGCCAATTATATATCTACAAAATGAACAGGTTTAAAAAAAATCACAGAAGCTTTCAGTTTCATTTCCACTGCCCCCTTATATCTGATCTTGATTATATAATTCTGCCTTTTAAATGCAGACCAAGAGAAAGGATACTGTTGCTAATGAGAAACCGGGCACAGATACAGGGCATTCAAATAAAGCCAAAGAATTTTCAGGCCTGCAGGATTCCCTTTAATTTTATGTCTATATAATAGTTTGCCTTCTCTATTAGCCATTAATTTCACTGGAACTTCAAAATTCTAATTATGCAACTAAACATTAAGAAAATTGAATCACATAAGCATGCCATAATTTAAACAACCCTATCAATCTGAAAAATCACTACCTACCTCGTATTTTAGCTTACGTTGAGTGGCGCCATTGTGAAGTTCCTCATTACTCTGAAAAGAAGATAAAAGCCTTCTGTATTAAATTATAGCATGCTCATAAAGGGGAGAAAACAACTGATTCCATTACAAGTATTTATGAGAACAAAATTCTAAAGAAACATACCTGCCATTCAAAAATGACAACCATTCTTCAGGATTTACATTCACAAAGTAAACAAGTCTCTTATTGATTTATTTGCAGGGCAGAGAATTAAACCACTAACTTTTAATGTTAAGTTTAAAAAGCAAACTTACAATCAAGATCTTCTTAGCCTGCAAGTTATAAAATTTAGTAGAATGGTGCTCAAAAACAACAAAAAAATCAACAAAACTACACATACAGGTCCTATATGACTCATGTATACTGCTTCTGAGACTATATCCAAAGTACTCAGTCTTCATGGATCAGAAAAACCCACATGGCCATGTTTATGCAGCACTATTTATAATAGGCAAGTTAGTAAATCAGAGAGGTGCCCATCAATGTGTGAATGGGTAAAGAAAATGTGAAATGTGGTATGTGTGTGTATGTGTGTTTGTGTGTATATACACAGAGATTTTGTAATGGTGTTTCATTCGGCCATGAAGAAGAGCAAAACTGTGTCAGTTACGAAGAAATGGATGTAATGGATCATCACATTCTACAAAACAATCCAGATTCACAAAAGACGTATCAAGACTTTTTCTCCAATGAGCAATTAAAAAAAATAAAAAGAAAACCACGAAGACTAAGCCTTATCAGGACATGAAAACACAAGAAATACAAAATTAAGGATGTGGATGGAAATCAAGGGGAAGGGGATAAAAGAGGATGATTCTCTAATGTATAAAATTATCTTGTATGTATGGACAAAAGTATCACAAAATGATTACTTTTTAAAACTTCTATATGCTAATACAAAAGACGTGAACAGTCATTTGATAAAAAACAACTTACAAACGTACACATTTCAAGAAGAAAAAGTATATGTCTACTTGGAATAATTTATAAAGTAAATTATGTATTGTAGAAATTGGTTTTATTTGGGGAGAAAACAGAAAATGTTACATGTAGAAATTTTAGAAATCAAAGCAAATACAAAATGTTAAGAACCTTAACATATGTATTTAATGACTGTTTCCTCAGAATTATAAAATTGTAAAATAAGCTACTCTTCAATTAATTTTATCTGAAAACTGTTCAGTGCCATCCAATTGATATTTTGTGCTCTTTCTGGAACATGCCACATCTGAATATTCATTAAGCAGCAGTAATGACCATACAACCTGGCTCCGTTAGCTCACCTTCATTACATCAGCAGGTGCATGGCTGGCATCACCAATCACCCTGTGCAAATCATGAAGGCGTCTTTGGACTTCTTCCTCTATGTATGCACTGATCCTGAAAACCATAGAAATGTGACAGTTTTGAATATATCTAAATGGTATACACAGTCACTATGTATGCTTTCAAGATGCCCCATATACTAGGGGTCAATTCATTCCTAAGGCCATGTATGTGCATATATGATGGAACTAGAGATCATAATGTTAAGTCAAACAGCCTAGACTCTGAAAGAGAGTTATCAGGTCTTTTCTCTCATGTGTGCTATTTGGAAAAACTGAAAACAAAAAGCAAAGCCCTATTAAGACTTGAAAATCCTGATATTTGTTTCATTTATTACATATAAATGAAAATCTGGGATTCCAAACTATTTTCTTTTTTCTAAGAAGTCTGGTACTATGCACTCACTCTCTGGGTTTTCCCCCTGTGAGGACAGGATTGCATAAATAAGAGGAAATTCACAGTGAATGGAGAGTAGGCTGTTCCACTGAAACCCTCCCTGGAGCTTATCATCAACAGCACATGCAGGGTAAAGGCAAATCACAGCCATGGAATCAGAGGCTCTGTGTTCATAGATCCCACTGTAAGACAGACCACAGGGTCCCCTCTTTTGGAACAGGAAGACATTAATGATAGTTATTTCTTAAGCACAAGGCCATTTATGATGATTACTAAAAATTGAAAAGAGGTGGAAGAAAACTCTAAGGATATTGACTGTTCATCTAGAACAGTGTCTTGCACTCTCCTGGCCTATCTTGTAATTCCAACTAGGTTATCTACATATGGCCATTGAGACCACATCTGAAAGTTATGCAATGTGAATTGCTTGGCAAGGGGCCACAAGAGAAAGGAAGTCAGAAACTATTGACTTATAAAACGAGTGTCAACGAATATCTGGTGTCTCATAGGAAGTATCTGAATCTGTCTAAAATTTCCACATCAGATTTACCATCAAAGTGGTGTTCAGTGCAGTCTCTGATCAGCCAGATTTAGTCCAGCAGAAGAAACAGAGTCAAGAAGAATAATAGGATACAAGAGATCTGATATGGAAAGTGGGAAAACAGGGGGCAGTGGCTCTTCAGGCAAAGGGGAGGGAGGTATCAGAAGGAGGAGGTTGGTAAAATAACAACAAGGATGTCTGAAAAAGGCCAGCATAATCATACTATTAACTATTTACACCCCAAACAAACATGTAATAATTTAACTCGGTGTAGATATACACATATAGTTAATATATAATTAATATATACTATAACATATAGTTAACATATAATACATACCTAGTTTAAAATTGATATATATATATATATATATAATTTTAATAAACTCTTCTCATCTTGGCTAGTAGAGCTCCTGCCAAGAGCCAAGACCACCTAACAAAAACACCAATACCAAACATGCGAGTCCTCTTCTGAGTTATTAGTCAGGGATGTTCAAGAGACTCCCAAAACATACAGCCAACTGCTGTTGCACTTGGTTGCCCCCTAGAGATAGAAAGTAAGTCCTTAATGCCGAAGACCCTACGTACTTCTGAAACAGATCCCAGAGACCCCTGAGCTGGAACTGTCCTGAATGCCCCCTCCTGTAAACTAGCTTTCATGGCATTAGAAGGTACCACATAAATGTCCAAAGGAAGGAGGCAAGCAATATATTCAGCTATGATACCCATGAAGCACTATGATCATCCAGCATTGTAATATACCCCTAAGGGTGAAGTGGTGGCACACATAACTTGGAGGTAACTAATAGCTATATAATTAGACTTAAGACTCATTCAAGAAAAACAAAATCATGCCTGGTACTGGAAACCTAGCTAACAACCTAGCGCTAGTGAAATCATGATTATTGTAGGAAAATCTACAACCACTAATTTACTAAACTATCATGATCCCTAATTACATTCTAAATATTTGTCATTATACCCATATGTAAGTGTGGTCTTTATCTCATCAAGGAAACTTCTCTTTGCAAAAGATGGAGACTGCTATAAAAAAGTGTAGCCAATCAAAATTCAGAGTTATTGGCCTTGCCCTGTAGTCAGATTGATGACTATCTTAAATGTAACCATAGAACCTTCATTCAGTGACTGAAGGAAGCAGAGGCAGAGAGCCACATTGGAGCACTGGACTGAGATCCCAAAGTCCAGTTGAAGAATGAGAATATGAGCTAAGAGGTCAGGACCATGATGGAGACAGCTTACCTGAGCTAGTGGGAGCTCACCAACTCTGGCCAGATAGGGAAGGAACCAGCCTACAACCAAACTAGGCCCTTGGAATGTGGGTGGCAGTTGTATGGCTGGGGCAGACTATGGGGACACTGGCAGTGGGACCAGGATTTATCCATACTGTTTGTACTGGCTTTTGGAACCTATTCTCTTTGGATGGATACCTTGCTCAGCCTAGATATAGTAGGGAAGACCTCAGTCCTTCCTCAAAGCAATGTGCCTTACCGTCTCTGAGGAGTAGATGGGGTATGCAGTGGGTGTGGGGAGTAGAGGGAATGAGAGAAGGAGAGTGAGTGGGAACTGGAATTGGTATGTAAAATGAAAAATCAAAAAATGAAATTTAGAATTATGGAGCCCATTCCCAATAGATACATCTACAAAACACTACTGCAGCTAAGGCTCAGTGAACATTTTAGAAGAGGTGGATACAAAGGCTGTAATAGCCAGAGGATCAGGGAGTTTGGTGTGAGATTGTGTCTCCTGGTAACATGACACACATAAAATCTAACCAACATGACTGCCCAAACATGAGCTGAGCAAGGATGACACCAACAGACATGTCAAAGTGGATGGGGAAAAGTCCATAAGGCTTCAACCCTACACGAAGAACTATAGGCAACTGAGGAAAGCTGGAAGACGGACAGAGAGTCTTCCCCAAGAAACAGCATATTAATTTGCTGTTCAGTGCCAAATGGTTAGCCTGAAAAACATACATACACGTAACATTATAAAAACCAAACAGGTTATATTTAGGAATACATATGTATATACATTTATTTATACGATAACAATTAGTGAAAAAGAAGCTATGAATTTGAAGGAGAACAGAGAGGTATATATAGGAGGGCTTGAAGGGAGGAAGCTAAGAGAGATATATTGTAATTACAATATAAATTACAGTAGCTCAGACTGTCCAAAACAATCATTACTTAAGTATAGGATAGTATCCTCCATTTCCACAGATGTGTCCTTCCCTTCCCCCTTCTCATCCATCCATCTATTCGAAGGAAGGAAGGAAGGAAGGAAGGAAGGAAGGAAGGAAGGAAGGAACATTCATGTGTGTATGTGCATGAGTGTCTATATGTACATGTGTGAGCAGATGCACATATGGTAGAGGACAGAGGAAAACCTTGGATGTTGTTATTTCTCAGGTGTCACTCATTCTTTGTTTTTGAGAAAGGATCATTTACTGGACTGGAACTTCACAAGCAGGGATCCACTTGTGTCTGTCTCCTTGGGTGTTGGGATTACAAATATTTCAATACACCTGGCTTTCTGTTTGTTTTTATTTTTAACATGGGTCCCAGGATCTTCGATCTGCAGCCTATAAGGCAATCGTTTTATCAACTAAGTTATCTCCCCAGCATTAGATGGGTTATTTTAAATTATTTCCATGTTTACGCCTTTATACATTAAATAAATATTTGTAAATATTTTCAAAATCCTATCAGTGATTTGTACTTCTGACCAACAGAGAAATGCTTTTCTAAAATGCTAGGTAAATATATTAATATTTCAATATAGTAGCCCAATTAAAAGGCAATATGTACTTTTCAGTGTTGAAACTAAAATCATATATAATTAGCCATGAGCCAAGGTCATTTACAGATGACCTCCCTCACCTTATGGCCATTTTTAAACTGGTCCCATGTAAAACTCAGACCTATACTAAGAGGCTCATGCCATTCTGTACACATTTTGATAAGCACTGAGCTCCTAAATCTAGACTGCAAGGCTGCCCAGTTAGATAGTTCCCCCATGGAAAAATTCAATTAATTCTCTGACCTGGTTCTTCCAACCTGGCCTCTGCATCACTTTGTTCTGGATGATTTGGTTTCTTTGCACCTTCTAATTCTACCATCTCAGACAAACTATTTGAAGCATGATGTTTTGGATTTGGCTGACCCGTTCTTAGGTCCTTGATTCTCTTCACACTATCATTCACCCAGCCACAGGCCAGGCAGCAGCAAAGATAGAGGATATCTCAAGCACGGTACTACTAACTACTATTGCCTCTGATAAATCCCTCCATAGGTAAACTAGATAATAGAGGTACAAAAAGTCATTACATGGAAACACAGCAAAGCATGGCGCCAGGTGAATGTTGAGTACCTGGCGTCCATCAGTGGAGCCAGATGAGAGTTTTCAGCACTGGGTGGCAAGCTGGAAAGAGCAGCTTTCCCCTCTAAGGTCCCATGATGAGGTCTTTGAACACCATCCACCTCACAGATCTTCTGTTTCAGCTGTTGGATTTCATGTTCTAACCTAAAAAGATATGAACCACATAACTCCATTAATTAATAGTATTAAACGAATACATTCTCTGTAGGGAGCTATTCTAAAAACCTTAGGGGAGCCAGAAAAATTCTAGTGCAAGGAGTTTTCCCTTCTATTAGAAAAGGTGTCACCTACAGAAAAAGGAACAAGGTGAAAATGAGCCACGAGAATGGTACAGGACAAGAGTTGCAGGCATCCAAGGCTTAGACTTCCTGGTCTCCAAGGACAAAGGCACTTCTGCTGTGTAGTAAGCAAGTCCTTAAAGGTGCTGCCCAGGATTTTGAATCCCTTAAATCTTGAGTCAACAGAGTTGGTTGTGGACTATATATCCAAATTCTGTTATATACTTCTGTTTGACATGTAGTTCTGGGCTGAGTCTTCAAAGATCACTGGAATTATGGGCATTTGGAGATGACAATGGAAGATGCACCAAGGACAGAAACCCATCAGGGCAAAGAGACTGTGCCACAAGACCCAGGAAGGCATTCTGGCCAAGACAAGAGGGGATGAGAAGGGGAACCAAGGAAGACAGATCTAGGAAATGAGTTACATGAGAAATTAAAATGAGCCAAAAATTGTGTGTGAAACCAGAAAGCATTATTACAGATGACAGCTGGTATATTTTTTAAGCTCTGCATTGTATGAAAATTCAGGTGGCCATGACTCCTGAACAATCAGGCTGAAGGGCCCAGCTCACCGGCAGATTTAGTCCAAAGAACAGAAGATTCAGCAGCTGATAAGCACAGCCCACTCGGCAGGGCATGTGAGTACAGACAGGCATTGGACCTGGATTTCTACCGCAGAGATCACATGCGCTCAACTAATCTCTCTTTCTTAATCCCTCCAAATCAGAGATGTTAGTATCAAAAGCTGACACTTCTTGATGCCACCAAGCCTCTGGTGCCACCATCAATAACTTGACTGTTTCATCCTCTGCTAGATAGCAAGTCAAAGGCCAGTAAAGGTTACGTGAGACCGTACCTCAAAAACACCACCACCAATAACAAATAAGAATGGTGAAGGGACCACATGGATGGCAAAGGACCAGGGACTGCTTTAGACAGGGTCTCAACAATAGCAAGCAGGATGCAAGCAGATTATAGCAACATTCATGCTCTTCTGACGCCTGCTGGGTTTTCTCATGGCATTCTCCCAGACTAAACCATTAGAAAATCTGTTCTGAGGTTACTTAGCATGGACGTTTGATTGGAACCCTAAATACGCAGTGAGATTTATANTATATATATATATTGGGGCTCACTATATAGTACCTGAAACACTTGCTATGTGAAGTACTGTCCTATCTATATTTCAGCCACACTACCAGCCCACTAACAGCTGGGAGAGAAACAAACCTAGACCAAGCCCCTAATATGCCACTTCCTGTATGCCACTGGTGCCCATAGTAACATAACCATTCAAGTCTCCTACTTTCTGCCTGGGGGTGATGTCTCTTCTTCATGGGAAAACTCAGGGACAACACACACATGACATTTTAAACACATTTTGAGTTACATGGGATTATTCCTCATGGGGGGCATCATGACTATGGTCATCATCATCATCGCTGAGGAGTCTAATAACAGAGTAGACTAAACTCTGAGTATTAGCTGTTTTCATCGTATCTTTCCTATGGTGACAAGGGGGCTTCTTAGTGGAGCCGCCTGATGCATGCCACTGGGGCAGCTGGAATGAGCAATGGAAAGGAAGGCTGTGGCCTAGTGTAAGCAGTTCATACGGCGTCAAGGAACTACTGGGAAAACAGGTCCGGTGCAGTGCTGTCCCATCCAGTGCCATGTGGTTTCAATGTTTCAGTTTGTCAGTTTCACAAGGGGCCAAACCAGGCTGCACAGCCAGTCCTGTCTTACCTGTGAGAAGACAGTAAGAAAATAACATGTAGCAAAAATATCTGTAGAAAGCTGCTGAAGCCTTGAAGGCAACGCAACGTACCCAGGATTTATCAGCCTGAATTAGATATTGGTAAAGTCTATGTCCTCAGAACTCATGAAGCTAAGTGCCTCCTCACCAGGTTTTCGAACTCCTGACACCAAGGAATCACTTCCATGGAAATTTCAAGACCATGTCTGTTATTACAGAGTATTAATACTGAATGGCTAGTTGATAAAAGTCAGGGACATCAAGCTAAAAGCTCAGGCTGCCTCTTACTGCACACTGCAGGATACAAATTGAGAGCATGCCCTCCAGTACTTTAAATTTCCTGGGGCTAGAGCTTTGTCCAGCAATTTCATTTATATAACATACCTGCAATCATTTTCTTAAACCTCTGACCTACTTCTCTGAAATAATAACATGATGGTTTTGATTGTTATTTTGTTTCTGTTTTGCATGAAGGAATTACCAGAGAGTGACTGTAAATGGAATCCATAGGATAAGTAGATCACTTAAAAGGAAGCAGTCTTGACCTTCTCAGTAAAATGATGGGTAACATATACAGTTAACACTCTGAGAAGGTCTTGCCTTGTCTCGCAACTGTACTGATGCCTCTGCCAAATACTAACTTTGGGTCTTACAGCTAATAGAAAGAGCACTGATGATTATGGGTGGGATAAGACAGAGCTCCAAGTCCTCCCACTTGGGCTTCAGTTAAGAACTATGAACAGAGGCACAGCATGGTAGTGCATGCCTTTAATCCAAACACTCCAGAATCAGAGTCAGTCAGATCTTCATGAGTTGGAGGACATGAGTATCAAGTTCAGCCAGACATACACAGTGAGAGACAGTCTTAAAAAACAAACAAACAACAACAACCTACAAACAGGAGTTCGCTGAAAAAGCCATATCTATGTTGAAGATTCTACAGACTGATTGACTAAATAGACTAACTAGCAATTATGAACAGCTGGAATTTTACAGATGGAGCGCTAAACTAATTTTGGGCAGTCTTTATTTCTGTTAATAGTCACTTATCAGTTATATGTATCATAACTAACCCAATGACTTTTTAATCCTTGCAATGTTTTCCTAAACTTGACATGCCTAGCTTCCACCAATCTAATGGCTAACTATGTTTCAGATAACAGCTAAAACCTACTGTTGAGATTTTCTTCTCAGTCTATGGAATCCGCTGATGTCTTCATCAATGCATTTGGTAAATGCATGATCTATGACTTTGATTTGTTCGAGAGAAGTTCATATGACTACTTCAGAATGGATCATATCACTCAGGACAAGTAAAATCTCTGTTCCCTGGCTGTAGTCACTCAGAATTGGCTCAGTGTAAACGATCTCTTAATCCTTCCAGAGCAAGAGCTTTGCTTTGTGTTTGTAACTCAACTGACCACAGTATGAAGCTGAGAGAAAAGAGCCCTAAGGACACCCAGGCAGTAAGAGACAAGTCAACCAAGGCATGTCTCCACTTTGCAAACTGGTTATGTTCACACAAAGGTGGCCTTTAACCTCTCTGGGAGTCTTAGCATGACTGCAGGGTACCAGAAAAGATGTTCCTAGATTTCTATATTTACTTATTTCAGAGTCTACCCCGGTAATAATGGCAACAGAATAGAAAGATAACTATTCTTTCTTTACCCTGTCAAGTTTTCTTTCTAAAATGCTGACTTTAAGGGTGGGACATCTACCTGATTTTAGTAGGAACCAGTTTGGGATTCACAGTGCATAAACTCTGGGGACAGGACTTCAATGAGGCCAGTGCTGCTCACAGAGAAGATGTGAAATCCTGGTGAAGGACAAGTGCAGGAGAGAGAAAGGCATGGGTGGTGTGAAGGCAAGGACAGGGATGAGAAGGGAACATGGAGGGGGAAAGGTGGGGGTGAGGCAGGGATAAGAAAGATAAAGGGTGGGAACCTAGGTTGAAGCTCACCCAGTTCCTGCCCTTGTCAAACTACTAGAACACACACATATTCCACAGGTCAGTATAAAGAAAGGATGAGGATTTTTCTTTTGCCTATGTGCTTGTCTCAATTTTAAGTCAATGATTCTAAAACAAGGATCTTATGGACAAACAAATAAAAATTCTTAGGGGTCCTTTTATTAGGTTGAGTTTTGTTTTGGTTTTTGTTCGTTTGTTTTGGTTCTGAAATCCTTTTGCCTATTAATTAGAGTGCATAAAGCCTGCAGTGAGAAGCCACAAGAGGCAGAAAATGAGCAATCTCATAGGCCTGCCCCATGCTTCACTCCCTCTGCCTTAGCCTTACCTTGCAGGGCCCTTCTCAAGGTCCTCTTGTTTGTCCTCCATACTGGCCTGCAGCCCTGAGTGCTTGGGGCTATGGAGAGAGCTAAGTTTCTGCCTCTGCTCCTGGACCTCCAGATCCAGAGGGGAGCACCTCTGTAGGGCAGAGCGCCTCTGTTCTAGCTTGGCCACAGCCTGCTCCAATGCTTCTCTCTGCTGATTCTGGTACTCCAGAATCTCCTTTTCCTTTTCTCTCACGTTCGCTTCCTGTCTGGAGACATTAGCTGTGAACTGGAAGGTGGCCTGGAGCTGCTGCAGCTGGCTAGCATTAGCCTGGTACTCTGTGACTGGCTCTTCTTTTTTTTCTAGTTCTCTCTCTACTTGGTAGAGAGTGTTGTCTAGGCCCAGGGCGCCCCTGTCAAGGATGTCAAGAGCTCTCTGCTTTTCTTCCAACAGAGCTGGCAAATGATTTTGCAGAAGATCACGTAGCTGGCGCTCTTTGCTTTGTAGCCTGGACTGTGCAGTCTTTACTTTCTCTATATCTCCAGGCTGGTAAGGGATGCTACTGTTATCTGTTGCCAACGAGCCAGTTTCCTCGTGGGCTTTCCATCTTATATGCTCCAGGGCTTCCCGCTCTTCTTGGACTTCTTTGCTTAGAAGGTCTTTCTGTTGGACTAGGTCCTTCTCCAGGTTTGCTAGCTTGACAAGTTGCCTTCTCTTGAACTCTAAGAAGTACAGCTGAGCCCTTTCCAGTTCATCCTCACATGTGTGATTCTCTCGTGCTCCAGCCTCTTTGGCCCTCAAGAGGGCTTCCTGGATGCCCTCTAGTTCCCTCTTTTCCTCCGGGGACCGCTGGACCCCTCCAGGACACAGTAGTGGAACAGTCTCCTGNCAGCTGCTCCTCCAGGTGTGCCACCAGCAGCACCTGTTCCTTCTCTTGCTCCTCCAGCCTCCTTTTCTCCAGCTGCAGCGTGGCACTCCGGGCATCTTGTTCTCTGTGCAGCTGGTCCAGCCCCTGGAATACCTGGCCCTTCTCGGCCTGCTCATGGCTATTGAGCTCTTGGAGCCTGCGAAGCTCCTCTCTGATGTGTGACAAGCTCTCTTCTTGCCTCCTCTGATGCTCAAGTCCCTGCTGCTCCCTGAGCCTCTCTTCCTCAAACCTTTCCTTCTCGGCCAGCAGGTCCTTGAGTTTATTTTCAATGTGGAAGCTGCGGCGTTTGAGGCTTTCCTCCTGTTTGCGGATCTGCCGCTGAACAAGCTCTGTTTCCTTGCGCCTGGTTTCCACCTCCTGCTGCATTCTTTCTAGCTCTGCCTTGTCCGATTTCTGCTTTTCCTCCATCTCTTCGATGAGTTTTCTGCAATGTAAATGCTGATTGGTCATTATTTGATCACTACATTCAGCTTAGTCCAACTTCCCCCCTAAGTGGACTGGTTCTGAAAACACACAGGCAACATAAAACCAAACCTTTCATTAGAACAAATGAAGAGGAAGTGCTTCTCGTTCATGTTTTCAGAAGCATGCTTTTTTATTTTCATTTGATTTTATTTACTGTCCAGTATATCATCTGCCTAGTCTCCTGAAGTAGCTTCTGGTATCATCTCTTTGTGAAGTCCAGAATCACGTGTTATGCAGGGCATAATTAAAAAATCCCACCAAGCTCAGAGAAAAACACCCATTTTAAATTTAAATGTGGCTTGTTTTATTCAGCCCAAAGACTAAACTACAACAGATATTCAGTTACAAGGTGACATTAAGTAAATATTTTATTTTTGCTCTCTTCAAGTCACTGGAGTTGAATAACAAAGTCAAAATAATGGGCAGTAGGCTGTTTCAGTTCAAAAGAGAATCCTATACGGTCTTTAGCAAATTATATTCATCAAAATGGCCTCCAACACTGCAAACAACTGGAGTCTGTTAGGATGCTTGGACACACAGTATCACATGCTGTGTTTTCTATACAGGTGCAACTTATACCTGGCATAAGAATAGCTTGAGGAGTTGGAGCAAGAACATGCAATGACAGTGCTTGAAATTGACCTCCATCCCCTGACACCCAACTTCCTGATTAAACTCATTCCCATGAGCAGTTTAACCCCAAATTCTAGAAATATGTAATTATGTTTTAGATCATCTCTAGCTTTAGCTTCTTCAGTGCCCACCCACCCTTGATCTACTTCGTGACTTGTTAAATAGAGCAAGGGAAAAAGAGAAACTATGATTGAATTAAACATGTCTCAATTAAGTGGCTGTGTACACACACACATACACACACACACACACAAATGAAAGCAAGCAAAGAAGAAAAAAATGAATTACAGGTGGGAAAACACCAATAGCCATACAGAAAGTAAAGATCAGAAAGTAAAGATGTTTAAAAGGACAGTGGTGCTGGCTGTGGTGGTGTATGCCTGCTTTCCCAGCACTTGGCAGGCAGATGCAGCAGGCCAGCCTAGGTCACATATTGAAACCCTATCTAAAAGCAAGCAAAGTAGTCAAAAAAATCAAAGCCTGGGGATAGAGCTCAGTGGAAAAGCATTGGTCTAAGACAGTGGTTCTCAACCTCCCTAAGGTTGCGACCCACATGTTGTGGTGATCCCACTATAAAATTATCTCTTTGCTACTTCATAACTGTAATTTTTCTGTTATGAGTTGTAATGTTAATATCGGCATTTCCTGGTTGACTTAAGTAACCCTTGTGAGAGCATCAATCGACCCCCAAAATGGTTGTGACCCAAAGTTGTGACCCATTGTATTTACAAGTAGGCAACACATGAGTAAACTTGAAATAAAATAAATAAATCTTATTTTTTAAATTAAGTTGAAGATGGACTGTTACAAAGGAAAATGGTTTTTATTTTTCATCTTTATAAACTCATGACTTTTTAAAACCCCAAGAATACTAAGAAGATTTGGAGTTAATTTCAACAGAGCTCAGATATTTAATTTACTGACTACTCGCCGTTTCTCACAAGTATTTGAAGATGAACTTCTGTGAAAATTTAAAGATGACGTGAAATCAATCCCTTGTAAGAAACTCCCTACAGGCATCAGACATGGAAATAGCAGAGTCGCAGTGAGAGGGAATGATGGAAACAGAAGAGGTGAACTCAGGGAGGACACTAACAGAGCAGCCAGACAGCAGCTTGACATGCAGGCCTCACAGCTTACCTTTTACTTTCTAGTTTTTCAAGTTCTTCACGCTGCTGTCTCTCAAATTCAAGTCTGATGAAATCAAACGAAAAAAAGTCACTTCTATGAAGGAGCTTTTCTCTCTGCACACAGAATCACACACTGGAGCACAGATTTGCCTATTACTTTAATTACTATGGATTAGCAAGTTTAAAATGCATTCTTTGCTCTATCACTATGATTAGAAATTAGATATAATTTAGGTGTTTGGACTTAGACTGAAGAGAACAGATTTGATATGAAAGAAAATAAAATATCACTGTAGTTTAAAAAGAAAACAGAATTAAGCACAACTTCTAAATGCTAAGCATGTCTATTCCATGCAGCTTAGTCACTGGTGAGTAAGTAAGAAGGAGAATCTACCTTAGACAGATGGGTCCTTTTATAGAGAAAAGACTGCCAGGGAGGTAGAGGGGAGAGAGCACAGACATCCATTAGGAAGACAATTCAATAGGAGAAAACACCAGGAGAAAAGCAGTAAGGTACTTAAAAGACAATGGTCATGCATTGATCAAAAGGTCTTTCTGCAAATATCACATTTCCCAGGAAGTGCATGAAGCAAACACTACAGAAAGTTAGCCTGCTGTGTCTCACACATCTGTGACAGTCACAGGACCTTTGATTACTGAGCACAGTTACTGCTTTATTCTCTACTCAGAGGCTCAGACGTGCTATGAGACTACACAAAGCCACACAGCTGTAACAAAATAATGAAAAGCAGGTCATGAAAAACTTGCAAATTCTAACATAAGCAATTTCCCTAACATTAAGAAATACGTTTCACTTTTTCAATTTAACACCATGAGTTGTAATCCTTGAACATACACATTTCCCTGTAGTAAATGGTAAGACAACGCGCTGCAAAGCTGAGCTCGGGAACCATACACCATAAACTATTTTCCTTAGACCATGTGCAAATCCAAACTGGCAACACAGATGCTTTTACAGGGATCTAAGATATGTGTTAAAGGGATCTCTTCTCTCTTGGCTAATGTGGAGAGGATGGTGGCCTTTCTAAGCAGAACTGTACATGCATGACACAAGAACAGTCATGCCAATCTGCACATGCTGTCTCCTTTGTTCTCCCAGAATATTAAGGCTGTAAACTGTATTTCAAATTATAGACCAGGAACCCAAAATCTGGATGTCTCCAGAACTTGCTCCAGGTCACAGTGGTAATATATGGTGGAGCTGGCATTTGAACTCACAACAATCTGCTTCCAAAATGCGCCCTCTGCTGACTCACTCGGCAAGCTTTTTCAGATTTGTGATATAAAATACAAGAACTTACCTCTTAAGTTTTACATTCTAAAAAAAAATCCGATAGACCTAGAATCAAGATAATGATTCCCATTTCTAGAAAAGACTAAAATTTAAAAATCATTAACAACCACAAAACCTATTTAGTGCTCACTCAAGTAAGGTCATGATTCAGAGAAGAGCATCATGATTCAGTGATCCTACTTTAAACATGAGGGTTCAGGAACTGTTGCTGATAGCATATAACTTCTGTCAAATATTACATATTTACTAATTATATTTTAAAATGTATCCCTTTCCACAATCCATAATTATTTCAGATAGGATACCACAATAGACTGTAAAATATAAGTGTGAGTCTGTCAGTATGTCTAGACAGTGTACCAAGTATAATTGTATGTAAATGTAGCTACATTTTAAGGCAAGTACAATTCACTCTCTTACATTACTAGGATTATCATGGCCCCAAATGCAAATTTTCCAAAAGTTATAATTACAAAGAAAACTATAAAAGGATGTAATTTTTGCAGCTGTTCTTAACATTTTAAAATGACATTTGGAGGTACACATTCTATGGTAGGTCCAACAGAAAAGCAGAGCATACCATCTATTTTTATCAGGAATAAACTCTCTTCATTAAAGACAGCTAGCATTTTTAGGTATAACTGCACATCTTGCAATTTACATTCCTGTTATCATCAGCAATAGAAAATGAGAGGGCTGGAGTTTCTCAGTTCACACCATTACTTTGAAAGTGAGACTGTGATTATTTTTAAAAGAGACAGAAGAAATGAAGAAAAATTTAAATAGGCAAGTCACATAAATATTTGCATGCTTATGCTGTTGTAATACTGATTAGTTTAGTACCTCTAACGTCAGGTCCAAAGGCAGAAAGAGCCAGCTGCCCATGTCCAGCCAGTACTTTAGCTGGCAGCTACAGTGGTCCAGGCGAGGGGTGTGACAGAATGAGCTCCAGACTGCGGCAGATATAGAAGGGAGTTCCCATTGGGCAAAGGCTCCTGCCTGGATATCGGACTCTATTGTCTGAACAGGTATATGGTTAAGAATCAGGACAATGGAACTGGGTTTTGATTCTGCTGCATGTACTGGTTGTGTGGGAGCCTAATCTGTCTGGATGCTCACCTTCCTAGACCTCGGTGGAGGGGGGAGGACCTTGGACTTCCCACAGGGCAGGGANAAATGGGAGGAGGGGAGGAGGTGGAAATTTTTTAATAATAATAAAGAAAATGAAGAAAAAATAGAAAAAAATCAGGAAAAAATATTTATCCTTGGATAGACTTGGATTTTCTATTAGCAACTTGTAGTTATGTAGGTCTAGTTATGTAGGTTGTAGTTATGTACGTTACCAAATTGATGTGCTACCCATACACAGGGCCTGCCTGGAATTCTTATTATATTAGACCCCACATTTTCTTTGTGTATTGGGTTTTACAAAGTACTGTGTTTCTGCTCACAGATACCTGCTGAACATGCCCTGGCCAGTGCCTGGAGGCTTAGTGACATTCGTTAGTAAAAATCCTGGTAAGAAAATCCTAGCACTCAGTGGAGGATGACTGTTCTTTTTCTGGTCCATTACAGAACATTAAAATCTTTCCTCAGGGTAACAGTGCTCATATAAATGTTCACTGGAAAGCTAGGAAAAGGAACTTTATAGAGACGATGGACAGGAATTTCTAACCCCTCCATGTTACACAATGGGTTATCCAATAGTGGCTACTATACAATTTCAATCTAATGGTGTGAGCCAAGAAGGGTGTGAAGCAGGGGTACGAAGTTTCGGCATACAGTTTAACCTGGAAAGTTACCCTCTCGCTAAGTCAGAATGCGAATATACAAAGCATCCTGGGGAGGATTTCCTAAATAAACTCTCACACCTTAATCTAGAAAGTATCCAAACTTCCAGATTGTATGATATTTCCTGTTGCAAACTGAAGATAGCCAGAAGCAATACTTTTTTTAAAAGTAGTGTAATTTGATGCCATAAGCATTTTGTATAGTTCTTTCCAGGCTACTTCGGTTAACAGTCTTGTAACCCGATTAAGTAAAATTCAAACATACCCAAGCCAGTCCTGTTCTAGCCCAAGATCAGAGGCTTGTTGAAGTGGGTATAGACACAAGAGGCATTGCCTTCAGCTTGGCACATACCCCTACACCCTAGCCATCCCTGCAACATTAGCGTCCAGGAGTATTAGAGAAGAGTACACGAGAAGCCCCTCCTAAGAGGACCTGGGAGGAGAACTCACCTCGTCCAGGTTTGCACCCATTCTCACATGGACCTTGGAATTCCACTGACCTCTTCAGACAAACCATGGTTGAAGAGGTGAGGGTCCTTAGAAGTTAAAAATGATCTGTTATTTCAAAACCCACTCTTCCTGTTCAACACACTAGAACAGTGTGTCACAGGCAATCTTCCTACACTTCCTTCAGCCTCATGTTGGCCACAGCAAAGCTTTACCAAGCTTCTGGCATGGGAAAGGCAGTGCTGGGGAGAAGGGGGAAGGACAGAGTGCATTTGCACAGTTAAAGGGTCCCGAGCGTAAGGAAACAGCATGTGCAGACCACATGGACAACCACGAGCCAGAACAAAAGGTGGCTTTGACAGGGGTCAGGGAGAGGGAGCACGGCTACGGGGATAGAGAGAGTGAAGCCTTGCCGAGGAGGGGCTGCTGAAGTTGACCTTGAGAAACAGAATTATGACGCCCAGGATGCACTGAATAGGGATAAATTAAGAGAAAAAGAAAACAGTGAACGAGAACATATATAAGGTTCAGCAAGAAGCAGGAATTGGCCTCAGCTGCCCACTGTACAAGGTGCAGCAGGAATCGAGGGTGCTAAAGTTAGGGCAGCAGTACTGCAACAGAATGGCCAGGTCAGGGCAGCATTCAACCTAAGGTGTAATCTGCTGTGGTGGGTGGATCACTCAGGAACTGGTACTCTGCTTACCCAGTGACTCTCCTGTCTCACAGGTTCTGCCATCTGTGGGCCAGGCATAGTCGGAGGTGCTGAGGAGTCTCTGCCCTATCTAGTACAGGGATCACTGAGGAATAAATAATGGATCTATTGTATGATGGGGTCTGGGGAAAGGACTAAGACAAGGAAAGACAAGAGAGCAAAGAAAGGACACAGGAAAGCCGAACATGGAGGGAGAGACCACTGAGATACATGTCCTGCCACCTGGGGAAGCCAGACAAAGAGCAGATGGCTTACATGGCTCACTGTGAGCCTGGCAGAACCAGCATGGTGATGTAGAGGAAGACAGCAAGGAGGGCCATGAACACCTGAAGAAATAGCCAAGGCAACTAGGATTTTCATGCCACAACCGGTGTGGCTGTCTCTCCCTTCATCAGGGCTCTGTGAGGACAAAGATCCTTCCATCTTGGCTGAGTGTGTATATCCTAGGGGCCTCCTGTAAGACACAAAGAAGGCCTCTACCAGTGATTATGGGCTTATGGGGGCCATTTCATTTCACTGAAACTACCTAACATATTTCACTCCATGACCCCCATAGCCTTGTATTCATTATTATAATGCTAACTGCATTTAGTTCAACTTCAAGTCTTTATAGCCTACCACAGTATCAACACTATTTAATAATCAAAAGTCTCATCTGGGACGCATGGCAATCTCTCAACTGTAATCCCTAGTAAAATCAAAATGAAAAATCAGATTGCATATTTACAACATACAATGGCACAGAATATATATTACTATTCCAAAAGGGAGAAAAGGGATCATAGTGGAGAAATAATGAACCAAAGCAAGACCAAAAGATAGCTGGACAAACTCCAAACTCTGCATCTCCACGCCTGATATCAAAGTACTCTTCAGATCTCCAACTCCTTTCAGATTTGTTGACTGCTACACATTCCTCTCTCTTAGGCTGGTTCAACACCCAATTAGCAGCTTCCCTCTGCATATATTCAAAGGCTCTGACATCTACAGCATCTTGAACTGTCCAATGTAATCCAAGCTTCCCCTTCACAGCATCCCACAAAGGCCTCTCTGAACCCTTATACCGGATACCCCTGCCACACCTTGGCCTCAGTGACTTTCCTTAGTCATGGAGGGAGTCCATAACCTTTTCTTGTACCCTTGACTCTAAAGCCAGAACCACCTGACTGAAGCTGCCAAGTTCTGCTGCTTCATGGGACTGGAATTGTTCAATTCCATCCGCATCACCTCCCTGCTTTTGATGGCTTCCTTCACTGCCTAAGTTTAGCTATCCTAGAACTTTCTCTGTGGATCAGACTGGCCTTGAACTCAGAGATCCACCTGCCTCTGCCCCCTGAGTACTGGGATTAATGGTATGTACTACAATGTCTAGCTTGAAGCTTTCCATTAATTCCTTTCATAAGTTGGAAGTTTAGCAGGTGAGTTCTTACCCTGAGGTCACCACACCCTTTATTTCACTTAACATCAGGTTTTCTTTAAACTTCTTTTTGGTGTTCCTATTCTCCTCAAACTGCACATCTGGTAATTTTTCCTTGCTCAGCTTGCTCCTTTTACTTATAGAACCACATAAATGTGGCTGCTAATAACCAAGGGCACAATCAATGCCAGGCTGTCTAGAAATCTCCTCTACCATAACTCTTAATCCATAACTCAACTTAGCCTCAGACAGATTCTTTTTTGGGATAAGGGAGAAAGCATCCACATTCTTTGGCAAAATATCAAGAATGGTTTCTAGGCCACATACTAACATTCTTCTCTGAAACCTCCTGAGCTGGGCCCCACAGTTAAAATCACCCTTGGTAACACTGGCTTCCATGTTCCTTCTAGTATGACCCATTAGGCCCACTTAAAACATTTAGCTGCTTTTCTAATATAAAGTCCCAAAGTCCACATTTCTCCAAACATAAGCAAGGTCAGATCTATTACCCAGTCCCTAGTACCAACTTCTTTCTTAGCTTTGGTTTCTATTGCAATAAAGTGAAACCATGACCATGGCAACTATTGTAAAGGAAAACATTTAATTGGAGCTGGCTTACAGTTCAGAGGTTTAGCCCATTCATGGTGGGGAGCACGCTAGCATGCATGTAGACATGGTGCTGGAGAAGGAGACATGAGTTCTATATCTGGATTGGCAGGCAGTAGGAAGAGAGAGTTTTACTGGGTCTAGCTAGGGCTTTTAAAATCTCATAGTCCACCCCCAACAGGCCACCTCCTAATAGTTCCACTCTCTAATGATAAAGCATTCAAATATATGAGTGTATTGGGGACATGCCTATACAAACCACCATATTCCCCTTAGCAGGTGTCTTAGGGTTTCTGTTGCTGTAAAGAGATACCATGAGCACAGCAAGTCTTATAAAGGAAAATATGTAATTGAAGTGGCGGCTTAAAGTTCAGAGGTTCAATTCATTATCATCATGGCAGGGAGCATGGCAACATGCAGGCAGATATGATGTTGGAGAAGAAGCTGACAGACTTACTGAGAGTAGCATGAGCACAGCAGACCTGAAGCTCATCCTCACAGTGACGCACTTCCCCCCAAAAGGCCTCATCTCCTAATAGTGCCACTCCCTCTGATCTTATGGAGGCCAGTTACATCCAAACTAACAAGGAAGGCAATGCAAAGATGCGTGCCTCTGTGTTTCTGAGGGGTTGATGGCATTTTGGGAACTCTGTGCCCAGCCAGTCTGTGGCTACTCCCAGACTTCCTCTGCAATGTCTTTCCAACTCCCCAATACAACAAGCTCATTGTCTTCCCTGTTTTTAATCTACTCATATGTTTCTTTATTTTTCCTTCTGTTGCTTTAATTTTTTCAATAGCTACCATCAAATAAAGAATTCTGCATATGAATTTGGCTGACATAATATCAGTTAGGCAAAGATTTAAATTAGAAAATTACAATGCTATCTAGAATTTAGATGGGGAAAATGAAATAGCTTAAAATGTCCTTATTTATTAAACAAAAGTTAAGTAAGTTAAATAAATTTAACTTTAAAAAGTGAAATAATGATATAAACAAAGAACTAATAATTACATTCAGTGGTCTAAAGGAAAATCTCACAATGAAATGTAAGTAGAGAAAATAGAAGACAGAACTATATATTTAGGACTGTCTCAATTTTAAAAG
Organism: Bramus lutescens; assembly: GCA_001685075.1. NCBI lineage: Eukaryota > Metazoa > Chordata > Mammalia > Rodentia > Cricetidae > Bramus > Bramus lutescens. The sequence continues at coordinate 247,328 of LOEQ01001679.1, read as the reverse complement.
TACTCTCTATGATGTACTAGTAAAGTAAATGATGCCCAAATAAATAAATATACTTTAAAAGACAAGCAAATATTACCGATGGAAGCCAATGGTTACAACTTGGTAGAAGAATTATAAATATCTGTGATTATTTTTTCCATTTCTGAATGTTTTGTTTTTTTGTAGTAAGTATGAAAAACTAACTAAGCTTTTAAAGTCTCCTCTGCTTGTGGCAACCAATCCACCTCTGTTGGGTTTTTTCAGCCTCTAGTTCATTTCCACTTATTTCTGACAATGATGACAACTACCATTAGCAGGTCATATAAGATGCAGGGGTTGCTGATGTTGACTCAACACCTGATGTCATGGAGCTGGGCGACAGCTATTCAAATGTAGACTTATGGTCTATGATAAAAGGAGATGGAAATGCCTCATCATGGAACAAGTCACACCTAAACACCTACTCCATCTCTAAAATACCTACTCCAAAGTAGGGACACTGCATTGAAGAAACTAGCCCTGTTAGCTTACCTCTAAACATGGAGATAGAGAATAGAACACAAATGCACCAACAGATGCAAATCCTAACTGCTTAAATTGCTAACAAGAAAGATGGAACAGACTCAGGAGATGAAGTGTGACTTGCAGTTGGAAGTCCCCTTTGAGAAAGTGACATTTAAACTGAAACCTTAGAAGTGGCAGTGGATTCTGCTACCCCAAGAGCTAGCTGATGGCTATATGGACAAGAGTTGCAGGGGGAGGGGGATGAATGCGTACAAGGCGAGTGCATCACAGAACCAGAATGCACTCTAAACAAATGGTTGCCAAGGAACAGAGCTAGTGACACATAAATTAACACAACAGGGTACTTTAACAGATATCATGCTGCTGTGCAGGACTAACTGGAACTCTCCTGCCTCACCTTTGCCCGCAACATCCATTTATCATCTCACTAAGAAATGGCTCATTTGCTCAACTGAGCTTCACAGTAGCTCTAGAGTGGAAAATAATTCGGCCCACCAGGCAAGCTACAGTAACACAAGAAATCGGCTTGTTCGTGAAATCAACAGTTCAGCTTTCTATCCACTTTGTAGACAGAAAGCTCACAGGCCTATCATTTAAAGTGGATCACAGTGGAATGATATTCAAGGATTTAAAAACCAACCAAGAACAGCAAAGTCAGTAATTAACACCAATCTCAGCTAATGGAAGAAGAAATTACTTCCTTTAGTTTCCTTCATTACAAGTTCCTAAAGAATGTGCATCTTAACAAGCTATTTAAGATAATCTATAGCCATTGTAAAGTTAGTAAATGACCCATAAAAGAGTGAGACAACTAAGACCAAAGTTGGAGAAAAAACCAGCACTGCAGCAAACTTAGCTAGAAAAAACCCGGCAAGTATCAATAAAATGAAGCACATTAAATAACACAGTAATTAACCCTCAAGTACACACAGGCTAACTACCAAATTACCAGCAGCATAAATATTGTCAACAACATGCATAAAGCTCACGTTCAAGGTCAGAAAGAAAAGGAGAAGCAACTGACAAAGTAGGAGAAAGTGAAGTGCAAGGAACAAGAAGTGTGTAGCTGGGGAGGAGGCACTGTTCTTCTCTGGGAAGAGGATCTTTCCTAAAACATGGAGATGACCACAGCCTTGCTCAGAGGTGCAAATCTCAGCAGGAGTATCCCAACTACAACCAGACTATTCCCTGAGGTCCCCTCTGTGTTGCTGAAGGGGGAGAAGTGAACTCTGCTAAGTTCTACAGACTGTGCTGGAACCACCTGACAAACCACATGCTGTGTCTTTCCTAGAAAAGGTTGGTTTCATCCTTTGTGACGCTAAGGGTAGACACTATGGCAGCTGTTACTCTGATCCTGATGACTCTTTCTAGCACAATGCCGGTTATCTTTTCCAGTTAGTGAAGAAAGGGAGGATGAGAGGGAAGCCATCAGGAACAAATAAACAGGCTTTAAGAAAAGGGGGTAAAGAGACAACAGAGCATATGGGACGTGAAAGGGACAGGGGGGCTATTGTGGGTAGAAGGACACAGGTAGAAAATGGGGCATATAGGGCTGGGAGAGGGAACGGCATCTGAAATGAGCACGTGTGTACAGTCTTATCATTAGTGTCATTAGAGTCTCAATGCTGTATTTCCACAGCTTTTCACATTGTGTTAGAAAGCTTTCATTAACAAGAACCAAGAACGGGGTAGAAGGTACAAGGAAAAGAAACCACTTTCTTGTTAGGTAATAGTTATCTGCTGGTAAGAATTCTTCACAACTATCTTGGTGCCTCTCACTGTTTGCATCCAATCTTAAAACTCTTCCATCAGACTTGAGTTCCTTCTGGTTTTATTTTCTGGAACTCCATTCCTACACTCAAACAGAAGACAGCGAGAATGTGGGAACTACCCTGACTCAGTGTTCTAGTATAGTCATAGACACTGGGTCCTGGATTATGACCAGGACACTGAGGGAAGGCATGCATTTCTAGACAGCCATAGTGGCAAACTTCCTGGAAGTATGATTTAGAACTGCATCTAGAAAGCTGTATTCACAAGAATATATTCAAGAACTCAAGAAGATTCCTTGAAACTGTCTAGAAGAAAAAGAAACTCTCAAAGTATTACCAGGAAGAAGATGAAATAATTTATTAATGTGTAACCAGTGGTGTGGGACAATTCTGTATTCTGTCAATTACGTTTTAAATAAATGCTGATTGGCCAGTAGCCAGGCAGGAAGTATAGGTGAGACAACGAGACAGGAAGTAGAGGAGGGTCAATGAGAACAGGAGAATTCTGGAAAGAGGGAAGCCCATTACTCCCCAGTCCTGCCTAGACACTGAAGAAGGGAGATGTGACCTACCCTGCCGAAAAAGGTACCAAGCCATGTGGCTAACATAGATAAGAATAATGGGTTAATATACATTATAAGAGCTACTACAAAGCCTGAGCTAATGGGCCAACCACTTTATCATTAATATAGTCCTCTGTGTAATTTCTTTGGGGCTTAGTGGCTGTGGGAACTGGGCAGGACAGAAGCCCCAACAAGCAGGCCCACATGTTACACACAAGGATATATTCAAGAACTCAATAAGATTCCTTTAAACTGTCTAGAAGAAAAAGAAACTCTCAAAGTATTAGCAGGAAGGAGATGAAATAATTTATTAATGTGTAACCAAAAACCTTCAAATTCTACTCTGATCTAAAAATACTAGTGCTACATTTTTGTTTTGTTTTGCCTCAAGGAAGATAGTAAGGAGAACACAAGAATTAGCTACAAATCTCTTCCATCTGATGGCATGTGATAACTGGAAACTAGACAATAAAACAAAAATCAATAGAAGACACACCCAGTAAAACAAGGACTATCTATAGTAGAATATCATATGACTATTAGAAGAGTATAAAACAGCCATAAAAGGAAAATAGTAAATGCAAAAAAAATCCCCCCAAACAAAAACTATTTGCAAATCCAGTATGAGCCCATCTTGACAAACACAGTAAATGACAGACATCTGATAAGAAGCACATGACCAGAAAAGGGAAGGGGCCATCATGGCCCAGAAGGCAGGAAGATGGGACACAGTGGCTTGCTGGTACTGATAGCAGAAGTGATGGGTAGCAAGTTATACCATAGTAGCAGTTACAAGGCAAAGAGTATTCTGTAACCCGAGTCTGGCTAGAAACCTCGAGTCTAAGCTCCTAGAGACATACTTGCCCCAGTTAGATCCCACATATCCCAAATGGGGCTACGGGTTGGAACCGACTCCTCAAACGTGAATCTGTGGAAACCATGTTGGAGAAGGAGACAAAAGAGGCATAACTATAGGGGAGTACCACAGTTAAGGCAGAGTACATGGCCACATACTAGCTCTACAGTGATTTCTTTTTGTTTGTGATTTGAACTTCCTACGATAGATACTTAAAGTTCACTAGCTCTCTTCTATGTCTTCCTTGATGGTGGATAGCTTCTGGCCATCTCAGAGTCATAGGCCTTCCATGGCCACAAGCTGTGTGGTGGTCTTGGGTGAAGTCCCTTAGCTGGTTCACCAAACATAGTCCTGACCCCGACTTCTGACATTTTTAGAACTTAGCTTGGTTAGAAACTGAGTTGATTCTTTTCAGAATTTAATTATTTAAATTTATCCATTTAAATGGGCTCACCACCGTGCAGTACTTAGAGGAGGCTAATGTGCCAGCAAAAATTTCTTTTATTTTCAATACTGAAATGAACTTGGAAGGTATCTAATTTTGCTTCAAGCACTTTCAAGAAGCTGTGAATGCTTCCGCCTCCTGCCAAATTAGCTGCCTGTTTGCAGTCTCCAGCGAGGTGGAGGAGGCTGAGCAGTCGGCTTGCTTTCTTCTTAAAGACGCTGTGCCAGTGAGAAGGAATGTTTCCCCTGCAGGGAAATTATCTGCTGGCAAAGACCCTGGCTGGGCACTTCTCCAAAGTAGAGCTAACTCCCCAAGGAAGCCACCAGGCTGCTTTGCCCCATCCAGAAATTCTCTGGCATTAAGAACCCATGTGTGTACAAATCAGTTTCCAGAGAGCTTGAGATGCTGGCCAGCAGTGGCTTTCAAAACTGTAGAAGAAACAGTGAGTCCAACTTGATGTGCCCAGCTGGACAGAGGGGACCATGCATAGATATAAGGACTTGATATTAAAACAAACAAACAACTCCCAGAGCCCACTAAATTCAGATTATGATTCTATTCTTGCTGTTTGTTTTTAAATACTGGCTATCTGAAAGATGAAAGGTTGTCCATTGAACAAAAAGGGGGGAGGAAACTGAAAAAGAAAGAAAGAAAGAAAGAAAGAAAGAAAGAAAGAAAGAAAGAA
>LOEQ01001679.1:230422-242452 GCA_001685075.1 Bramus lutescens | reverse complement strand
GAGAGAGAGAGAGAGAGAGAGAGAGAGAACCAGCAGCTTTAAAGACAAGTTGGATCTCATCAGATACGATCATTAGCAAAATAGCTGGCACCACAGTTGGGATAGTTTGGTTCTGGGAGGAGTATCAAGCAGTATTTTTTTTAAAATCTATTATAAAACTAAATCTCATTCTTCCACTCTTCTCTCCATACCAAAGGAAACAAAGGTATATACATCTGTGATTTTTAAGCAAGCCACCAACCCTGAAGGAATCACTCACTAAGACAGGAGACAGAGAATTACAGAGCACAAGGGTCATGCTCACTACAGGCACCTGGAAACCACGGAAAGACACATTCCAGAGCCTCTCTGCTGCCCCAGATCTCTAGATCGGCAAAAAGTTACTTCCTCTGTGCAGGATTTGAAACTGAGTAAGGTATGCAGGGCCTTCAAGAGGACCAGGCACTAGAAGAATTTGGAAAGAGAAGGCATGCACAGAATGTCTGCCCAAGGAAAAAAGGCAAAATTTCAACTCAAAAGGAGCTGGGCAGAAGCCCCTGATTCCCAGATAAGATTACAAGAAAACTAAGCAGAGGAAGCTTTATATAAACTTTCATAGGTATGGGGCAAGTTTGCTTTATCCAATCAGGCCAAGGGTTCAGTGCAAAGAGTGAGAGAAGACCACATAGCAGAGCAAAGTCTTGGATGACAGTGACAGACAGCACTTGGAAGTAGGTCACTCTGTGAAAGCCAGGCCTGATGCTAGGAAGAAGGGGTCACCAAGAAGGGCTCAAGGAACCCAATGCAGAGTACCCTCAGGTTCAGTGGGGTAGAAGTCTAGAGCCCTCTTCCCCAGAGAGGAGGCAGGAAGCCTACAGAGCAATCCCAGGATAGCCCAAGGGTAGCATGTGCAAGACAACACTATGGTTCTGTGGTTCCTGCCAACTTTACAAGCACTGTCTGCACTTACTAAATCATACCGCAAGGGGACTGAGCCTCTGCCTGTCCTCACCATTCAAGGTAGGGCAAGTGAGAGGCTCTCAAACACCAGGCACATGAATGAGTAAACACCCATTTTTATTGGAAGTAAAATTCATGGAAACAAATGAAGAATAACAAAAACAGAAAATGAGTTGTGAGCAGGAAGGCGTTATTTCAAGAACACAGTGCTGCATCTTGTAAGATGAAGAATGTTTTAGAGGTTGCCTAAACGGTAACAATGCACTTTACTACACAGTGTACTTAAAATGGCTATGATGATAAAACATAGTAAGTCTCTTTTACCACAGCTACACATAAAAGTAGTTTCCAAACATAAAAAGTAGTTATTGAACATGAGTACATAGAGAATAATTCATGTTTGTGCACTGGAATACAGACTTTAAATATGTTTTGTTTTGAGATGGGAGACTGTATAGCCCAGGCTGGTTTTGAACTTATTACATAGCTGAGGCTGACCCTAAACTCCTGATTCTCCTGCATCTATCTCTCAGTGCTGAGTCTGAGGACATACATTATCTACCTGGCTCTGAGGAAGCTTTCTTAAAAGGCTAATCAGAATTTACAGCTGTACTTTTCATATACAATACTACATTCATACTTTAGGAACCTGAGCTGCAATTTACACCCCAAATTCATCCTGACAAACATAGAAATACAACCTCCGAAGAGCCACTCTGTAAGTGCTTGTGCTCTTCCAGGGAGCTCTCCCTCCTGCTGGGCCTCACCCTGCTGATTCCTCTCATGGCCTTCTCTCAGTGTGACTCCCTCTGCCCTGCTCTCCTCTGGAAGCCCTATGTCTCCTATGGTGGACCTTCTCAGCTAGTGACATCTCTCTTCAGGGCCCAGCAAGGAAACACTTCACCTGGAAATCACAGAGTAAAACCTCTGGCACAAAGTCAGGGCAATGATTCTGAGTCTTTGGAAGGTAGGTGATGAGGACTAAGTCTCCAGTTAGCATTCGCTGCCTCTCTCTTCTCCAAGCAGGGCCTTGTTACAGGCTGGGAACATTATGACCTTAGTTACAGAGGAGAAAGCATACTTAAGACTCCTTGCAATCCTGCTGTCCATTCTATGACAAGAACTCTGGTCATTTAGTCCAGGGTGTAAGCTTCTATGCCATTGAGAATGAGCCAGACTACACAAGAAACTGGCACCAATGCAAGGAAATAACATTCGGTTTCCAAAAAGAAGACAAATGGTTCTCATGAATCAAACTCATACAGATTCCAAGAGACTGGCTATAGGTGACATCAACCCTAACAAAGATTGATGCTGGAAGCCACAGGGCCTCTGGGTTTTTTTTTGTCACCCAACATATTAGGGCATGGCTACCCAATGGTGGTGTGGCACTAGAAAGCGATCCCTTCTTGATACATCATGCCACATCAGTCCTTTCCACCAGATCCCAGAGAAGACTGTAGACACAGCTGCCTTCTACTCGGAACTGCATGCTGTCTTACACTCATTCTACATGTATTCCCATGACAAGCCCGTGTTCCCAGACTCTCCGCAGAGAGCTGGAAGACGAGTAGTTAGCAGGCTGTCAGCACACAGCAGATCCTCTCAGTACCCATTGCTCGGAGGGAGCATCACAGCCTGAGCAGTGAGAAATGAGCATGCTCTGAGTCCAAGCTGTGGATTATGTGGAATTAAACAACTCTTTAATGAGGGCCCAGGTACTAAACATATTTCTTTCAATGTTCTTCTACCTTAATTTATGCTGAGAGTATTTATACCTGCAACATAAAAAAAGATGGTAAAAACAGCATGGCTATAGCTTTAATTATGCTTCCATTTTGCCCACTTGCTAGAGCCAACAATTTCATAATGAGGTGTCTGGCTTCCCATAAGTCAGAGTAGGCAATTTTTCTTCAATTTTTTTTAATTCATGGGTAATCACTCTTTGCAGCAGGTAGCAAGTGCAGCAGACTGAGAACCAGGGAGAAGGAAGGTCTGATAAAGTATTAAATAATTTTCTTTGAATTTGTACCAACAAGTGTTACATGAATGTGTCTGTTTTCAGAAGCCAGGTGAAGGGGCTGCATCATGTTCATGTCGGAAGAAGCATCTAGAAGCCACCAGCTGTAATTCAGCTACAACATCTTTGCTCAATTTCCTATTTTATCATAAGGCATTCTCCTCCTTCTACCACCTTTTGTCAAGGATCATAACATGACCTTGAGGTTATTTAAGTATTGCATCATCTCTGGTATTATAACACTTTGCGCACTATGTCTTATCTCAATAATTATAATGTTCATGTCTAGAGAAATTCATAAAAAAAAATAAAAAAATACCCTAGAGGACTTAGATGTCTTACTAAATGATACATATTCAATCTGAAACTATTTGCAAAATTATTAATAACCAGGAGATATGTACGACACTGTGAAATCAAGTAAGACCTTTGAGATCACAGTTTCACCTTTAACAAGAAAGATGCTCATGTAAACAGAATTCTTATCACCTGTCGACTTGTAATCATCTTCCTTGTCTGGCCCATTGCAGGAAAGGGTACAAGATATGCCCCTACATGTTCACACCTGGAAATCTCTCTTTACCCCTTACTTCCTTGATCTCATTTTTCTATCTCTATGTCTAAAGCCCACATCCATGCCACCATTATCTTCCATATGGTCTAAACACACAGCTTCCTTCACAATATCCTGATTCTACAATTTCCACAGTAACTGCTTTTGAGATTACTGTCCCAGCCAACAGCTTCTCATGTTTGCCAACATTCTCAGAAGACACTGTCACTGCAGTGCCCCACACAGGCCCACACAGGCTACCACTGACAGCCCCTCACCTCCCAGGAACGTATGAGTTTTGTCGAAGCTGACCTTCAACACGTTGCGCCACCCTTCTTCCTATATTCCACTTATTCTGGTCTGCCTTCCATTTCTGCTTCTGCAGCATTTTGGTCCCCTTCTCTTTTCCCAGAACGTGTTCTGGTTCCCCTGTGTTTTATCAGTGTCATTTTCACTCCACTAGAGTCTTAGATCTCCTGCTCCGAAGTCCTCCCTGAGCACTCCTGCTGAACACAGCCCCCAAAGCATCACATGCCATTTCTCCTTCACTCCTCTGATCTTCCAGTCACCCACAGGCTGATTATCTCCTCCAGCTGGCATGGACATCGAACACTGCCAATACCAAAGGCCCCTGTCCTAGGGTCTGATTGATAGCAAGTTCGCAGAAGGGGTTTGCTGAAGGGAGGATTGTCTCCACAAAGAATGATAAAATAGTGATGACAGACATGCAGCAATGTGTGCTGAACAGGGACATTTTATTTTGATGAGAGCTGGGAATAGCGTGCAGAATGGGTTCATCTGCATGGTGCCTTCCCTGCAAAGCACACAGCAGGAAAAACAAGTACCAAACCCTAGAACAAGCAAAGAAACAGCTCCTATGGCACAGTCTTTTTTATATGTAGCTAAGTGAGAGCCACAAACTGAAGGCCCAAAACTTGCAGAGGGATGTAGTGAGATGTGCCAAGATATAGCGAGATGGATGTGCCAGGCTGCGCGGAGGTGGATGCGCCAGGCTGAGCTGAGGTGTGCTGCTATGGACAGGTGGTGGGGATGCTGATTGACCATGTGGAATCAATTAAGTGACACTTTACTTGCAGACACGGTGAGTCAGAAGAGTTCTGAGGATGTAAACTGGTACACTTTAATGACATTTTATCAATACTGGGGAAAAAATGAATTTCAAATCAATTAAAATACAATATCACTTTCAAGAGGACTACATATCATACATTTTGTGGAGAAAAGAGAATTCAATACCATACATATAGATATGAGGGGGGGGTAGTGACCTGAGCAGAGATTAGAGTTTTTTTTATTTTTTTTTGTTTTGTTTTGTTTTCAAAGATAGCAAACTAAGTTTCCAAATGGAAGCAACTAAAGGGCTTCACTGCACAGTGGATGGGGAAGGTGGTGCTGGATTCCAGGGGTAACTGGGTCTTTGACTGGGAGACAAATCCCAGCAAAACCATTTGATTAGACAAACAGTACTTAACAGATGAGATTACACTACTGATATCAATGCTGAGGACCAGCATATTATTAAGTGATAGAATCCTATGAATGATTTTTTTCTAGTCCCCATACAAAGTAGCTGAGAAAACCACTGCCAATTTCTAAGAGCCTAAAGCACTCACGGCTTCAGAAAGACTGCCTATTCAGTAGTTCTGAGAGGGTTTTTGTGTTTTAGGGTTTCACAAATATGTGGCTTATTTCAAGACAGAATTATTTAATGAGCATAACTTTCCTCAGTAATTACAGAACATGAAGTTTGAAGGCGGCATGGTGAAGGCAAAACTGGACACGATAAAACAAACTTTGGGTTGCCAGAAATCTGAAGACCCCATGTCTCACAAACTGGCTCTTTTTTCTCTTTGGCTTAAGTAACAAGGGATCTGGGCTTCAGCCTGATGGTTTGCAGCAGGAACAAGGCAGAGATGCGATTGAAGGTGCTTCCCAGGACAATGAAGCAACAGTTTCTCATACACAACTACTTCCCGCCATGGAGAGCACTTACTGGGCCAGGGAGCAGTCCCAGGCCTTGGCTATGAAAGTAGGTCCCCAACTGGGATAGGATTAGAACTGAGGAAGTGAGAGCAAGGTTCGGGAGTCAGCCGGACCTGGACACCACCACAGCTCTAATTCATAAACACATGCACATGTAAACCAAGGCCATGGAGAGTCAGAACTGAGAGGATAGAGGTCACTCAGCACCATGCCTGCCCCAAGTAAATGCTGAAAAAGGACAGCTCTGGAAGGCATCCTGTGAGTTCATTTCACTCACTCAGCTCATTAGTTTATGTGACATTCTCTTGGTAGGAAGCATGAAGATAGTGGGACCTTAAAACTGGGGAGTACCCAAAAGCCTTCTCATCTGGCTCCCTGTTTCCAGACATTTCCATTATCACTATCATCTTACTGATGAAGTCACCAAGGACTTGAGCACTTAGGCTAAGAACTCAAGGTCACTCAGCTGCTAAACTATTTAAAATGCTCTCTTTTGTGTCTTCAGCCATCCCCTGATGTCTGAAAGGAGTGAAGACAATTCTCTGGGCTATGGAATGCCTGAGGATCAAGGCTGCCCCTGTTATTACAGATAATTTATAAAAACAAGATAAAAGTATTTAAGCCAAAGGGATCATGCACCGGGCAATCAAAGTGCCAACTTAAAATATTAGACAGTTATGAAAATGATAATGAAGCTTGTAACCATCTTTGCTAATGCTTATTATGTTGTTAAGCAAAAACTCAGAGAACATAATCCCATTTGCACTGTGATTAGAACTAAGTACAATTATGTATATACAGCACTGGCTGGAAAGAAACTTGGAAAATGGCTGTGGTTGATGTGCTGAGGAGGTGCCCTTGCCCAAGCTTTATTACCATCAAGTGACTATAATGTAGTTGGCCCCATAAATACCATCACAGTACAAATCACGGAGAAGAGACGTTGTGGTTCACTCACCCAGGGTTATACAACATGACTGCAGACAGGTTCTCACAGGACTTGGAGAGGTCGGTCATGGACAAGCTGAAGGAGGACAGAAGGCCACTCTAAGAGCAGACACAGGACAGAGTGGTTACCTTAGTGGGTATGAGTCGGCCAGTGCTCAGCATCCATTGCCTTCCGCTAGTGACGGGCAATGAGATGCATACACTCATATGAATGCTAATACCTTGCAGATGAGGGCTAGTTGGGCCCTTATACACCAGAAACCACCTTTTAAAAAGAAAATGTATTTATTTATTTATTTTACAGCCTGGCCTCTGTTTCCCCTCCCTCCTCTTCTCCCAGTGCCTTACTCCCACCCACCCAGCCCCCAATTCACTCCTTGATTTCGGTTCGGGAAAGGGCATGTCTTCCATGACAAAACATGACATATCAAGATGCAGTAAGATAAGCACCTCCCCGTGTATTAAGGCTGGGTCCCAAAAGTCAGTAAAAGAGGCAGAGACAGTCCCTGTTCCCACTGTTAGAGGTCGCACAAGAAGACCAAACTACACAACTGTCACATGTATGCAGAGTGCCTAGGTCAGTCCCATGCAGGCTCCCTGGTTATTAGTTCAATCTCTGTGAGTCCCCTATGAGCCTGGGTTAATTGATTCTGTGAGGTTTTTTTGTTTGTTTGGTTGGTTGGTTGTTTTGTTTGTTTGTTTTGTGGTATCCTTGACCCCTCTGGCTCCTACAATTCTTTCTTTCCCAATTCTGCAAGATTTCCTGAACGCCACCTAATGTTTGGTTGTGGGTCTTCATCTGTTTCCATCAGTTGCTAGATTAAGGCTCTGATGACAATTGGGCTAAGCACCAATCTGGTCACAAGAGATGGCTAGTTCAGGCTCGATATTGCTATTGCTAGGAGTCTTATCTGTGGCCATCCTTGTAGATTCCTGGGAGATTCCTTTGTGCCAGGTTTTAACCTGCTCCCTAAATGTGTCCCTTTACTCACTAGACATTTCATAGCTCAGAAAGCCTCCTAGCTATACTGCAATGAGGTTTGGGTAGATGCTAGAAGTTGTATCTCTGCTGCCCTCAACATTCACATTTACTGAGTGACGGAGATAAAGGGATAGGTGAGCAGAGGTTGAAAAAGTAAGAATTGGTCTATCTGCTTCCCAGGAAAGCTATTGGCAGACATGTTTCCACCATATCTCTCTGGAACCATGTCTAAAATGTACTGTCTAGAGTGCCCTTGGGTTGGAATGGGCAAGAATATTTACTGGCTGGATCACAAATCAGCTGTGGATTAGGCTGAGGGGAGTAACTTTGCTCTCATTTTCCACCAAAGGACCTGGCAGCCTTGGGCAGCCCTTATATTGAAAGGAGAGGCATGAGATATTGTATCACTTTTTGGTTAGAACAAAGGTCTTAGGCTTGTGGGTCAGGACTGAGGTCCTGGTTGACTGCCTCCTGCCCTCACAGACTGTTATGAACAGTCTGTCTTAGTCTAATTTCCCATTCAGTTATGTGTAAACTGGGGTGGTAACAGCTACTGTACGAATAATACAGCAGTCTCTGCATAAGTTGAGCACAGTTCGCAGCTCATGAAAATGCAAGCTGTGGTTTTTACTGTCTTCAGCAGTCTAGGGAGAGGCCATGGTGCAGACTTCTTTCTTTCCCATTCAATGGTCCTCTCTGTGGGCTGCAGCCTTCCTCCACCACTGTGTATTATAAGACTCGTGAATGGTCCCATGCAACTAAGCCCATCTCTCTCAATGGTCCTAAACTCACCCCATGCCATCTCCTACACGAGTGAAAAACACCGTTTACTATGGTGGACTTGCAATAAGAGTGGTTCAGTGCTATGTTTCTTAGACAGATTCTGGTAAATGCAAGTCACTCCTCAATATCACACAAAGCATGGCTCTTCTGGGTATGCATAGACTAGCAAGAAGGGTCTAAAAGGAACAGCTTTTTCTTGGGAGCTCTGGACTCTAGTTGCTGGCTCTCCTACTCTATCATCTGTTAGGAAACAACTGCCTAGAACTGACCTGGTTACAGAGCTTCCTTTCCAGAAGTTTTAGTCTCAGAAAGTAAAGTGGTAGGACCTAGGAGATGCCCCCATGCCACCTGGGGTCAGCCCCATGCCCTCACCTTCCTCTTCTCCCTGAGCTTGGCTGCTTCCTTTGGATGGTTAAAGCGGAACATGTTGGTCCTTCCCAAGAGTATCACAGCACCTGGAATACACAAGAACGACAGCAATGGACGGACAGCATTATGACGTCAGTGGTAGACAGTGAGGTCAGCTGGCTTATCCTTTGAGTGGATTAGAAAATAATAATAATAATAATTAGAACATAATAATAATAATAAGCTTCAGTCTCAAAGGCCCACCTATAGAAGCAAATTTTAAACCTGCATGTACTTTTGTTTTTACATCTGGGTGTAAAATATAGTCAAAATAACTTAGGCAGAAGTGATGAATCTAAGCATTATAACCTATTATGAGATTTTAAACTTAATATGCAGATAATTAGAGTTACGATTATTTGGAGGAAAAAACCCTCCAGGTATCTAAAGAGATGTATCATCAAGCAAAACATGTGATTTCAAATGTAGGAAATGTTTATTAATGCTTACAAAAGGAGACACTCAAAGACAAGCAGTTTCAAAAGAAACACGGTGGAACTGGCAGAGAACAAGCTCCTATTGCTAACACCTGCCAGTACCTGATGTGAAAAAAACAGCATACATAAATACATGTCTATTCTCAAGGAAGTATGCTGCTTCCTCTCACAAACCCTGTTCAAATTTAGATGTCTGCATTAGGTACTGGACCAGAATCCTCATTCAGTACCAAGTGCCCAGTGAACAAGAGAAGTCAAGGCCAATGCCTAAGAATACTAAGAATGACCAAGAAAGAGGGGTCAGCAAGAATAAGCAAATAGTTTCTGAAGTCAGACTTGTCCAGATCAGTGCATCAGCCATGGAAGGCAGTGAGCTCTCTGGCCTTACAGGCATTTAAGAGAAGCTATGTCATACTCACACTCACTATCCTGTGGTCTCTTCCATGCGGAGCACTTTTTATGATAGTTTTAGTTCTGTGACAGGCAATACTTAATGTTCTCGAGTCAGTCATCAAGAGAAATGACAGTGACAGTCAAGCACCAACGTACCAAGTGGAGATTAGAGGAGCTGAAGACCAATACTGGTCTCACTGGATAGTCAGAAGACAGCAAGAAGTAGAGCATGGGGTACCACAGGGAAAGCTTGGGTCACAGATGGGAGACTACCTAGCTATATTCAGAACATAAAAATTCAAGTCCAATCCATACAAAAGATTTTTTTAAACAACAGCAAAGACAGGCACGTGCTGTGTGGACCTGGAGAGCTGAGACCAGCATTCACCATTGAGTGGACAGTGATAAAAGCCAACCCATAAATTTGGTATTTCCCAGAGAAAAATTCAAAAACAAAAATACTAATTGTTAATAGTTAAAAACTTAAAAGATTTCAGAGGTATCTGTGGAGGTTTGAAAGAAAATGGCCTGCAGAAGGAGTGGCACTATTGGGAGGTGTGCCTTGGCTGGAGTAAGTGTGGCCTTGTTAGAGAAGTGTGTCACTGTGGAGACAAGCTTTGAGGTCTCACACATGCTCAAGCTATACCCAATGTCTCAGACCACTTCCTGTTGCCTGATTATCAACATGTAGCAGCTCCTTCTCCAGCATCACATCTGCCTATATGCTGCCTTACTTCCTGCTATGACAGTAATGGATTAAACCTCTGCACTGTAAGCAAGCCACCACAATTAATTTTTTTTTCTAATATGAGTTGCCATGGTCATGGTGTCTTTTCACAGCAATAGAAACCCTAACTAAGACAGTATTTTTCTACCATATCCTGAAACCTCAGAAGATACAGTTTGTTGAGAGGACAGTACCACCAAATCCTTAATGCCCCTTGGTGCAAGTCCTGGAGCTGCAGATGGCTGATGTACCCTCTAGCTGAGCACAAACAGCTACCTCTTGCTTGGGTGTGGTCTTTGCCTGGAGTCAGAACACAATCACAGTCATCTACTCTGGAGCTTTAGAAAGCATCTCCTCACCTAGCCTTTGCTATTACCTAGTCAGTATAGTGTCTTAGATGAATCAGAGGAGTTTCAAATCCATACAGTTAACCACTGACTGACTGGTTTAGACACAGGCATAGGGAGAAACTGAAGGACTGGGTTCAATGGAAGTCATTGTTTCACAGGAAATGGAGCCAACATCAAGAGAAGAATTTTGGGAGATTCACAAAAGCAGTAGATCTTTGTCTCACTAACAATTGGTTTACTGTCCTCATATAAATTCACACTGTGTCTGTCACTCTGGAAAGGCAACTTCATTATAATTAAGAAAGGTGTTTTCCACTTTTCCACTGTTAAGACTCAGAGCTGTGTCTCTTGCAGAAAGTCATAATCTAAGCAGTCATGTCTAGGATGTAGGCACTTTTGATACTCTTCAGCTATATTAGTGATTAATAAGGCGATCAAATTACACCTAACCCAAATCTTTTTTCCTTCTATTAATCAAATGCCTAGCTAAGCAAGTTGAAAATTGCTAAAATATGTTAATGGAAAAATAGAATAGTAACTCAGAGACATTATTTCAACTCACAGTATGTCACTGAAAATAATTCAGCCATCTATGTTACTTGCATGAAATATACAGCTAAAAGCCCTTTACGAAGTTATGAAAGCAAAAATATCCACAATTCATTTCCATTTTGATGTGTGTCAAGCAAGTGCCTGGCATTTGTAATTGTCTCCATTAACAGTTCTCTCCTCTTCTTCATTCTACTGTTCATTTTCACTCAAGAAACACTGAATCAAAAAATATGCACCAAGCTTATGTGATACTGCTTTTAATTTGTATAGCTATAAATACTTTGTGAGCACTGACATGCTAGTCATCATGATAAGCACTGGGGATACAGAGATGGAGAGGGCTAACATATGCCTTGCCCTTACAGAGCATAAACAGTTAAAAGGATAGGGGTAAATGAGTGAGAAGTTTCAACAAAGGAAAAACACACCTCCTTCAACAAGGCTATACCTTCTAATAGCGCCAGTGACTATGGGTCTGTGGGTGGTGAAGGACAATTGTCTATATTCTGTCAATTACGTTTTAAATAAACACTGACTGGCCAATAGCCAGGCAGGAAGTATAGGCGGGACAACCAGACAGGAAGTAGAGGTGGGTCAATAAGAACAAGAGAATTTTAGGAAGGAGGAAGCCATTCCTCTGCAGTCCTAGCCAGACACTGAAGAAGCAAGATGTGACTACGCCTTGCTGAAAAAGGTACTGAGCCATGTGGCTAACATATACTAGAATAAGGGCTAATGTAAGTTATAAGAATTAAGATAAGGTCTTAGCTAATGAGCCAATCAGTTTATGATTAATGTAGAACTCTGTGCAATTTCTTTGAGACTTAATGACTGTGGGAACCGGGCAGGACAGAAACCTCAGACAACATGTGGGGACCATTTTCATGTATCTATCTATCTATCTATCTATCTATCTATCTATCTATCTATCTAT
>LOEQ01001679.1:189469-220217 GCA_001685075.1 Bramus lutescens | reverse complement strand
GCAGTGCTTAAATGAATACAATTTGTGTGTTGTTATTTCTGGGTATAAGCTATCGGTGCGGGAGCCGGGCGGGATGAAATGCGGGCCTGCTCGCCTCATCACTACAATGGTCTGCTATCATTTTTTTTTTTTGGTGTTCTGTACTAATTCAGCAGCTGTCCAGCTACCCCAAGATCCAGCTCCAAGAGGCTTGGTGGCAAAAAGTTAATTCAAGATATCTGATTTTGCAAAAATCACCTAAGCAGGACTATGCAGAAGTGCTCTACAGAACTGACTTAAAAAGTTACTTCATGGGCAAAAGCCAAGAAAGGTTTTAAGTATAAAAATACTGTTTTACTTAATCCTGCTCCATTTATTGTATTTTTAATGAAGCCCTTTTTTTATATTTTACTATAGGTTTTAAAAAACTAAATGCTTATTGAAGTTTATGATCCATGTCTATAAATGATAAAGTTGTCTTCTTCCTCTCTGGCAGGGAAGATGATCTGGAGGAGGATGGGTCAGTCCCATTTACCCCTTTTATTTTCACTACATATAGTCACAAACTTCCAGTTTATCATATCACTCTGCAATTTAAAAACATGTTTCAGTTTTCATTTTAAAAACTGACAAACACTAAGCAAGCCAAAGTAGATAATTTTATTCCTTAATGTACTATAGACAGGATATATGTTAATGAAAGAAAGTCTAGGTTAAAAAAAGAAAAAAAAGTCGTCATCTTGTTACTCTCAGGTAATGCCTTGATTTCATGTCGTCTAGCATTCCCCGGCTCTGATGCTTGTTAGTAGCATTTATACTCTGTACAATGCTCTTACACCTTCAAACATGGTGGAAGCAGTTCAGCAGCTAAGCATAATGCTGGAGGAACTCAAGCCCTCCGGATATGAACATCACCAGGGAACCACGACAATGAAAGAATTAAGAGCATCCCACAGGGAAAGACAAGTATTGCCATTAGCCTTCAATGTCAAGTAGTTCTATGACTCTCTTAGCCAAAGTCACATCTGAGGTAGACTAAAAGATCAGAAGTTTGCTTCTAACCTGAATCACTACCTAAAGTAGACATATTTTAAAGTGAGCTACCTAGTTGAGTAGAAGAACAAAATAAAATAAGGTATAAAGTAAAATAAAATTACTTCATGTAGACATTTATCAACAAGCTTTAATCTAGAGGAGAATTAGACACATAGTTACAGCTATCTGAAGAATTTCTGCAAACTCAGCAAACTTGTGATCCTGCTTCCTTCCTGGGCAGTACAGGAGAGAAGAATCACTCAAGGTTAAATGTTAAGGAAGGTCTATGCAGAGCCCACACTGGAGAGTACCCTTTAAAGAATTGGACAGATCTAGGAATGTACAAGGTGAGTCTAGAATATCTTGCCTCAGAAGGTATGCGAGAGCTCACAAATCAATGAGGTCAAGCCAAAAGACACAGATGCCATCTTGAAGAAACCCACACTGGCCAAATCTGAGACAATTTGAACATTCAAAATAAATAAAGGCAAAGCAGAGGAAATATTAAATACAGTGACTAACTATGCAACCCTGCTACTAAAAATTCAGTTGACAAATGCCGAAGAAATGATAAGAAAATCTCTTTAGCAACCAACAGAATAATAATAATTCAGCAAAATTTTAAAGACAGTTTCTGAAACAGTAAGTCAACATGTGAAAAGGGAAAGAATACTGATAACCAAAGTGCCTTCCCAAAGAGTTATCTAAAGCCAAAGTCAAAGGAAGTAACTACACAGGGAAAAAGCTTAGCCAGCTGCATGTTTACCAAGGACCCAAAGGGAGTGGCATCAGCAGTGGATGATGGGAGAGGAGGAAAATGCAGCATTGTCAGAAATGCATCATATTGGAGGTGTAACTCACTCAGTGTCACAGCCCTTGTCTAGTCTGCACAAGTCTGACCCAACACTTCCTGCAAACAAACAAAAATCTAACTACGAACAGCACCAGAGAAATCCTTCAGAGGGAATGCCTACAATGCCTCTGTCACACTCTGTTCAATGTCATAAAGTCCAAGAAAAAACAAGGACCTGCTCTAGAATAAAGAAACTAGAGATGTGGCCAACACGACCATGCATAATGCTGGATCCATGAGAAGCAGACGGCCAAACCTGAATGAACCAAATCTGAGGATCACCATTAGTTTCCTAGTTGTATGGCTGCATTGTAGATGTATGGAGAATCTCACTGGTAGAGGAAATATACACAAAGGTACTCAGATTGGAATCCATCATAATCGGAACCCCATCCTTCCGCTAGAGGACATGTAATCCCCTCAGCTTGGAACAGTTGGAACCTTTAGGATGAGGAGTCTCCTCGAAGGTCTTAAGAGAGGTATGGTGTGCCTCCCTCTTCTCTGTTTTCAGGTCATGAGATTTAATTCACCACAGGCTCAAAGCCAAAGGACTAACACTGACTGGAACAACCTTTTCTCTTTATAATCTTATCAATTTAGCTACAGAGAAAAAGAGCAGACTAATTAACATGTACTGGTTACTTTCACATGGCTCTGTGATTTGAAAGTTCTGCATCTATTCTTTTCTTTTTTTTTTCAGAATACTGAAGTTGTTTCCAACAGAAAAGACATGATACTCATCCTGTGTATACAACTGTAACCACTCATAAGAAGGACATAAAAAAGTAAAAGTCTTAAGGGAAATCATTGTTATTAAATTTTCTTGTAAGAGGTACTTTTTAACTTAAAATCATCTAATACCTAATTCTCACAACCACAAATATTCATAAATATGTCATGTTTAATTTAACAAGAAAGTGGGTGTTATGAAGCAGCCCCCCAGCAAGACAAAGAGAAAACACAAGGAAGCAAATAGTCTTTAACCTCTGTGTCCCTTAATCAGCAAGATGCATATGCTCCCCAAGGCCAGCTTGCTTTCTCAATAGATACTGAGAACTCTGAAAAGCAAAACCAGGTACCTTGATTTAGCTGTGTGGCATCCACAATCTGAACACCATTCACGGAGCACTGGGACCCGCTCAGGGGTATTAGAGTCACCGTTCCCCCAACATTCTCAAAGACACAGTGTTCACTCTCCAAGTCAAGACCATGAAGGACTAGGAGAGAAAAACAAAGGAGAAAGTTGGTCCCCACTCAGGTGTCTGCTATAATGACTCCCAACTATTGATCTCTTTTCTATTTTGAACGCCTGTCACTTTCCACAAAAGCACTGTGGACAATTACATTGAGTGAATCTGCAATGTCAAGGGGCAGAGACAGAGGCATCCACGATGGTCACCTCAAAGAGTATGGCTACCCATCCCCCCCGTGACAGTGAGCTCTGGCATGGCAGCTTATTCTTCCTAACAAGAATACAAGTTGAGTAGCTTGTTTAACTGAGAATCTCTGTTCAATGTAGACAAACTCCCGCCAGCCACAGGGAGACGTCTGTAGGTTTACAAGCCATGAGTATCTCGGCGCTTTCAGGCAATGCCTCCCAGAAGTACAGAGTAGAGGCATGGCATGGCATGGACCTCAGGAGGTCTTAGGAACTTCCAGAGGCTTCTCTGAGATGCCCAATGCCACAGCCTGTGCTGATTCTGAGACCTCTGAGAGCAGCCAGTTGCTGACAGTTATCTGGTTATCTATGAACATCCTGGCAATGGCAGATACAAGCACCTCTCAATGTCTCAGGAGTAGCTCCCACTTTCTCTGCAGAACTGCACCACTGAATGTCTCTGCTCAGAGAACACTGTCCTTACTAACTGTCATCATTTACAGCTGCTCCCAAGACCAAATGCATGATTCCAACAAGGGATCTGATGTAAAAGCAGACTCAACAGTTCTTGAGTCTGGGGGCTTCTGGAGTGGTTTTCCAGCTCTCCCATTTCTAGTAAATACTGAGTATATAGAGAAACATGTAACAAGTGGCTCATTAGCATCTATTTGATGGAAAAGCAAGTTCCTTAGCAGCAACTCTAAATGCGTCTGGAAATGGATATAATATCCCCCCAATCACCATTGTGCCCCTCTACACATATACACTGACTACCACCACATTCTCCACTACAGAGCGCCAAAGGGATGCTCAGAACACTGTGTAGGCTGTCTTCTTCCCAGGTACAATAGCTGGCTGGTTGTATGCTTTATGAAGACTATAGAACACCAGAAAGTTATGCTTTCTGATGTGGGCCTGGTCTCATACTTGGCCATCATCTCTGTGTAGAGAACTGTCTATATCCTGCCTTTTAAGAGGCCTGAGAGCCTTTATCCATGTCTGCTGGCTTATTTCCATAAATCATGTGACAAGTATAGAGTGGCAGGTGTACTGTGGCTTAAAAAACTATACTAGTAGGATAAAGAATGTACATGGGATGGCAGAAAGAAGTCACACTGCTAATGTGTTCACTGAATTAACTGTGCTTGTTATTTAATTGAGATGTGGTCAAAATTGTAGTTATACATATACCAAGCAATATGTTTCAACATTTTATCTTACAACTACTTCAATGTCAATTAAAAAAAAGAAGGCTGTTCATTAAATATGGTTTTTAAAACCACTGACAGATCATTGATAGAGTCTCACCAATATCTTGCTCTGTTGAAGCATCTTCTCGGCCAACGTAAGTCTGCCCTTCCTGAGAAGAAAATTCAATAATATTCATTAGTGAGTGCAGAGCAACAGCCTGCTTCTCCACTTCTCATTCCATCTTGATGCATTCCACCTGCCAGGTGACAGACTGAGCAGGGTCTGGGGCATGCAACGGCCTCAGTGAGCTCAGTGGACCGAACACTGCAGTGACACCCTGTGTGATCTGCTAAGCACCAGCACCACTGCAGAGGCCAACTGCTCAAGAAGGCCAAGCTCATGCAGTCTGCTTGGCCCATCAGTTTTAAGAATGCTTCAGATCCTTTCTACAGAGTTCCTCTTTCAGTGGACAAGGGTTGCTTTGTGTCCAAAGATACACAATATGAGAAGCCACAAAACTCAAGACAGAACAGCCTCATTTTGAGTCAAAGATGACAGAGAATATATTAAAATCAAGGTCACTGAGGCACTCCTTGAGAACTCACAAGGAACTCTGCTCTCTAGAATAATGGGAACTGCTCAGAACCAAGCCTGACCATCTATAATTACCAGGAGGAATAAGCAACTGTGCACAAAACAAATCCTAGTTCTGTATCCTTGCTCCTTCCTCAGTTTTTTCTGCCTTATCCCCCCCCATTATCTACATTTTTCCCTGATTCCACAGAAGAGAAGCCAAAATGGATGACTCATCATTTAACTTCAGAACTCCATAAACACAGGAACTTCAAATACCACTGAATCCCAATGAACTGTAGAAAATCCCCAAAGGCTCAAGGATTTGTTGTATATTCTTTAATTTAATAGTTGTATTCATGGCCATAAAGTATTATAATGAACCTTGTTAGAGTCTAAAGAGAAATCTGAAAACAAAATTAGAATGTTCCACTTAAGCAGTTTCTACCTTCAAGTGATACAAGATGATCCCAGTACTCAGAAGGTCATCATCAATGCCAATCAAGTGAGGCAGCTCGGAGTCCAGAACCACACCAATCCCCTCTTTCCTGAGGGCTAGAGTCTGCTCCTGAAATTAGGAGAAAACAGAGAAGGAAAAAGGTTACTTTGGGGAAAGACAACTTCATATTAGCTGTTATTTAGATATTTGAAATAAGTCATATTTTATTTCTTATAATAAAAAAGCAGAAAGAAAAATGGACTTTAAATTTCATGTGGAAAACCTGGCAGGCAGTAGACAAAGTGAACTTGGAGCATATAAAATGTTCAACACAAAATGAATTAAACTCTTAGCTTNCTTTTCAAAGTCAATCTCAAGGCCCATCTCCCTTAGCAAAGACTTTACAATCACCCTCCATAAAGTAATCTTTTTTCCGTCTTCAAATCCTGCACTTTAATAGCTAGAAGTCTCTTTAATTGCCAGTCCTTCTCTGGTCATCAAATTGTATTGAGCATGCTCCCAAGACAACAGCTCCCAGACTGAGCAGAGCATCTCTACACCAGAGAGAACCCCCAGACTTCCCATCATCATCTCAGGGATGCACTCCCACCTACACACAGCTGTAACAGTTCTTCCCACTCCATTCATGGGATGGTTTTAATGAGAAATGTTCCTCCATAGTCTTAGGTATTTAAACATTTGGTTCCCAGCTGGTGGCACTGTTTTAGAAGGTTTAGGTAGTAGAGCTTTTCTGGAAGAAGTAAATCACCGAGACCAGGATTTAAGATTAAAAACTTCCTACCATGTCCAATTTGCTCTCTTTTCTTCATGCTTGCCATGGAAGGTGTGAGCTCCCAGTTTCCTACTGCCATGGCTGCCCTGTACTGTTATATGTCCCCACTATGATGGACTCTTATCGCTCTGAAAAGTCAAAATAAGCTTTTTTCTTCTGCAAGGTGTCCTCGTCATGATGTTTCTGTCACAGCAACAGAAAAGTAACTGACGCAAACCACAACTCCCATCACCTCCCTCAGCCCAGCTTATCCTTCTAGACTCCACCATGTGCTTTGTGTCCCCTGAGAGAAGCATCACATGCCCAAAATTTCCCTGTACTTCTCCTGTTTCTCTCTGCTACTCTTTTGACATTATGCCAGGGAGGCTGTCAATCTTTGACTCTACTCATACTGGATCATGGACCTCATCCTAACTCTTGACTTACTAGCCATCCACTTGCTGAGAACTCTTCAATTAAAATTGCCAGGATGTACCTTTCCCTTAAAATCCATACTTGCGTACACACACACACACACACACACACACACACACATTCCTGCCTAACTCAGTATCTCTATATAAATACCGGACTGGTAGCTCAAACTTAACATATTAGTGAAAAAATAAACAACCAAAAAAAAAAACCCTCAAGCCTTCAGACTATCCACCTCATCTCAGCAAATGCCAATCTCCCTTACAGTTACTCACAGGGAAAAACTGTAGCAATACTTCACTCCTTTCTATCTCTAAATTCTACTCTTTTTGTTTGTTTGAGACAAGGTTTCTCTGTGTAAAAGTTCTAGATGTCCTGGAACTTGCTCTTGTAGAGCAGGCTGGCCTGGAACTCAAAGAGATCCTTCTGCCTCTGCCTCCCAAGTGCTGGAATTAAAGGCATGCACCACCACTACCCTGCTCTAAATTCTATTCTTACACTGTTGAATCTACCTTCAAAATATGTGCCAAGTCCAGTAACAGAAAACCCCTGCACTATTTTGGCCAACCTTAAATTATCATTACCTTTCCCCGGATTGCTGCAATGACCCAAGCCATCACTTAAATTCATAATTAAGCAGTCAGAGAGATGTAATAGCAGCTAATTCAGCTCAGAGACATAAATGTCTCCCTACTATTGCTGAGAGGAAAGTCTTCATAATGTTTTACAAGTACCGCCTGATTTCATCCTTCCTAACTCTCCTAATCTCCCGCCACTGCCTCCTGTGGTCCCCAGACTTGCTGACTAGCCCAATTGTATGTATTACCATTACTGACACTTGTAAGTCTTTCTTAACCACTGGCAGATATGTGGCAGTCTCGCTGGCCTCTATTCTCTAATGCTCATTAATACCCTTCATCTCCCCAAGGCAGTGACAACCAAAAATGCCTCTAGATGTTGTCATGTGCCCCCTGGTGTACACAAACAGCCTTGGTTGAAGCATTCCCTTCTACAGGTACATAGCAGGCCTCATCACTTCCTTCATGACTCAGTTCAAAGTCCCTCACTCCACCCCACTACAAAACATCAAGGACCAGACTGCTCCATGCTTACTTGTTCCCCTCTTTAGCAGCTCTGCAACTCTTGTTGCCAAGGGACTGCTAAGTGGGGTAATATAAGAAGTTTGAGCAGTGTGTCATGTACAGACCCAGAGCAATTCCCCAGAGAAGAAACCAGCAGGCTCATGTCTTCCACATCGAACTGGTCCAAAACTAAATTCAAGGCTCTGGAGAAGTTCAAGGTGGGAAGCTAACAGATTCTAAGAAATTTAGGGTGAAATTTCAGATGATACTGAGCATGCTAATTCTGAACTAAATGATATCTAAGTATGTGGCAACATTGTAGATGTCATGAACGAACTGGGTAGAGGATTCTAGCTACTGACCAGGGTTTCAGGCGGAGCTACTCCTAGTGAACATCTCTCACACTCTTACCTACCAAAGACACATTTCTCTATCTCATAGCTGATACCTAAGTGCCTTTTATTTTGGGGAAGAATCTATGCACGGTACCATTTAATCAGGCAAACAACATACCACCTACAATTCTCTAAGCAAGAGATTCTGAACCTCTCAAGCTAGTATCAAAGCAAAACTCAAATCTTGACCTTAAAGGAGTTAGTGATAAGTTTAGGGATGTGGTACACAGAGTGGGAAACCCTTTGGAACTTCCTTCTCTGGAAAGTTTAGGTTTCAAATGCACACTTGGAAACCTGAAGCCACACAAGAGGGCGACAGAATGAAGGGACCCAGGTAGATTTTTTTTTTAAAAAAGGCACATAAAAACTACCACTTGGAAGAAAGCAATGTAATTTAACAACCATTAAATAGATATGCAGAGAAATGACCAGTGCATAAGTTAGATTCTAGAAAGGAAATGAAGCATATCATTGTTCTTCAATTACTTCTGTCAACCACACTCTCATTCCACGGCTGGGAACCTCAGGCTTTGAGATCAAGAGATTCAGTAACCTTGATTTATGATGCCAAGGCCCTTGTGAACCATGGCTGAAATGAGTGCTCTACATAGAATGAGCCTTACTTCTACCTCTCGTTGGTAGGATCCATGCCTCTCCTCCTGATGATGGAATTCCAATAGAAATGAGATGCATGCAATACTTTATATATATATGCAGAATTTAATCACACAGTTCCACCTATAAAACAATGTTCCACTGGAAGGTCTAGTCTCCGAACCAGGTGATGATACTTTATAAAAGTTAAAGGCTCCATGGTCATGACCTGTTTCCACCATAGACATGAAAAGAAAAGTGACTCCTCTCCTAAGTCCAGAGCCATTGTGTTTTCTTTCTACAAAAATTGTGGGTGAGAACCCCCACCACCAGAAAAAAGGAAGGGAGGGAGGGATGGAGGGAATATTTTTAATCATAACACTTCTGACTTAAACCAGAAAAATCATTTTGGACTACATACAAGTTCACTCTAATATTCTTTACCAAAAAACAAAAAATGAAGTGTGCTTTTTTTTTCTTCCTTGAAGAAAGTTTTAAAGACTCTGGAAAGCATTGCAAATTCACAACTTTGGAGCTATTAGGTCAAAAGCACTACTTGTCCCCACTCACCCAATACACACACACGCACTTGTACATATGTGACATGGGTAAAACCTGCACCCAGAAAAGATTCCCAAGCTGGAGAGTGGGGCAGATGAAGTTTAGATTAATGCTGCCCTAAAGTTCCATGACATTCAAGCTGCATTCGACTACATGATAATATAAAAGTGTCACCTCATAAAACTGAAAACGAGGGTTTAAATCATTGCTCAAGTGAAAAAGTAATTTCAGACAAAAATATCTATCACATATAAAATATTTATTGAGTGGCATCTACTGTTATACATAATTTATGAAACAGCTCTTGGATAAGACAGAATGCTTAACATAGAGGTACTGGATTCCCTCCCATAACTCCTGGCACAATGGGCCTCAAAGAAAGAAGTGAAATATGTAGAGTTGCAGATAGCTTACACTGAAACAAAGTTTTAGGTCAACCAAATGCGTTTGCATGAAAAGGGAACCTAAGAGTGATTAGAAGTGTCAGAATAGCATCAAGTCATCTCAAACAATGTGTCTCTCACAGCTGGAAAAAAAAAAAGCTCACTGTGTTTTGCCTCAACCTCCAGACACCTAGTCACATAAAACATTTCTGAATGTGAAATGTGTGTTTGAACAGAAGACAGAGCACCTCAGTCACATTCTGAGGACCTTGGGGTGACGTAGAAGGTTAGAAGCAAGGATTCCTGAATTCAGAGAAGATCCTATAAAGGGTACTATTTGCTATGGAGGAGGAGCTTGTAGTCACCACACAATATTACAGTGAACAAGATTCAGCTTTTAAAATCATGACTTTATCCTTATTTTCTCATACCGAGTCATGTAAAACTCAACTACTTTCTTGAACAAATGAGCAAGTTAAGACCAATAGAAAAGCCTCCTGAACCGGGAGTGTAACTCAATGGCAGAGCAGGAGCTTAGCTTGCATAAGGTCTTGGCTCACACTGAGTCTGCTAAGAGGCAACAGTGTGCCAGGCTCATCTTAAATCACTCACTGGGTGCTTGCTATTTAGTAGTAGACATAGTGATTTTAAAGTGGGTTTTCTCCCGATAGTTAACAATTAATAAATGTCAGAATATTTTGTAGAAATTTAGTCTTACATATTTTACCAGCTAGTAACATGGTATATCTCTGACTCATAGAAAGTGCAGATAATTTCGTTAACCCAGAGCACAAACATGGCCAAATGAGGCCATGAGGAGACCTACAGCACACGCCTAGTGTAGGTGGAAAGGGGAAAATATATCTAGCAGACTGTAATACTTCCATAAAAACAAAAGCCTGTAACAGAAGTTATCTTTCAAATTAAAAAAAAATGCATAACTTAATCTAACACATGGAAAATAAATTGAAATTGAAATATTTGCTGTCTTTCAAAAATGCATCTTTATCGTGCTAAATTGAGAAAAAAAACATTAAGGGACCAGTTGTGATGATTCATCTTAACTGTCAACTTGATCACATTTAGAATTGCCACAGAAATGCACTGAAGTGCCTCTATGGAGGCGTTTCCAGAAAGGTCTAGCTGAGAAGAATGACCTACCCTGAATGCAGGAGGCACCATCACATGGACTGGGGTTCCAGACTAATATAAAGAAGAAATAAGCTAAATACTAACATTCCCTGCTCTCTGCTTCCTGAATATGGATGCAATGTGACTGGCTGTCTCATATTTCTATCACTGTGACTTCTCCTTCGTGATTTCTTGCCACAATAGACTGTATCCCAAACTGTGAGATAAAATAAGCCCTCCCACTCCTAAGCTGCGTTTGTCAAGCATTTTTGCAAAAGCAAATAGAGAATTGGCCAAGGTACAGAAACTTCTGTCTACAAATGGCACCCAAACGTTTGCCAAGAATTTCCACTTAAACTCTAAGAAAGCTTTAAAAGAAATTCTAGACAGAAAAGAACAAAGTTAAGCCCAGTTTTTTGGTAGCAGCATTTTCTCTGGTGGGCTCTATTTGCTGTCAGCAAGTAGAGGCATGGCTCCTTTAAGAGAATCTTCCTGACTCAGTATTAGTGGCAAAAACCTCACAGCTCTGTTAAGAGGCCCTGATATCAAACACTTAAATTGTGTTTATGAGCAGGTGGTGTTATGGACCTAGAAACTCCAGTTGTGGAAATAAATCTGGTTCCTGCCACTACCTCCTTCATGAAGCTAGACTCTCAAAAAGCTAAGAAATGGGGCAAAGCCAGTGGCCAAGGTTGCAGCTTTAATCCTAGTCTTTCATCTTAGCAAACTAAAGGCTCATGTGGTCAGAAAAAGACAAAGATATCTAGTAAAGATAGATTCAGACAGAAAAAAGCTCTAAACAGCTTACAATGTATTAATATATGTAGGCTTAGGACGAAAAAGAAAAATGTTAGAGAAAGACCATAAAAAAAAAGAAATAGAGTAGTCGGGTGTGGTGGCACACATCCTTTAATCTCAGCATTTGGGAGGCAGAGGCAGGTAGATCTCTGTGAGTTCAAAGACACCCTGGTCTACAGAATGAGTTCCACGACAGTCAAAGATACACAGAGAAACCCTGTCTTAAAAAAAAATTAAAGTAAAAGAAATAGTTGGTTTTTTTTAAAAAAAAAGGCACAAAAATATGGAAAATACACAGAGTATCTGGATACTGTATGTTATTGTGTTGTCTTTGAATTGTTTGACTGCTGAGAAAGGAGAAACATCTACTAAAAGACATTTAATTATAAATGCTGCTGGATTAATCCAACCAATACATTTTGAAAATGCCTTGACTGCAAATTTTAAATCAAAAGATATGCCACTTTGGAGAAGAGGTTTTATTTCTGTTTCCACAGAAAGTGAGAGGCTGTAGATTCATTCTGGGTTAAAAAAAATAAGGTTTGATAGAGGAAGACTACCTAAAAAAAATCTCCAATGGGAATGGATGGCCCAGATGAGCCAATGTTTCAGAGCACCTCTGTTGTAGTTTCCTTTGAATTCTACCTCCAGAACAGATTCAAGACTGCTGGCTGAGATGATCCAGCATCACAGAATACTCCAGTAAGGACTTGAGCATAATCCTAAATTTTATTTGGGTCCCCATAAGATTGTCAGTGTCCTCAATCAGCAGGAAGTAGCCTATAAAACTATGTCCGCATTCCCCGAAAATGGATTATAAATGTTTGTCTTTGCTTAGCATGTTGGTTACAAGTTGTTATGGATAATGGTCAGGAAAAGAACTAAACGAAAGAGATGATATTCAGAAAAGGGGAAATACTGTGGGATAATGCTCATGTACACTGTAAAATTTTTTCACTCATATTTGTTTAATAAAATTCTGATTGGCCAATAACCAGGCAGGGAGTATAGATGGGGCAGCCAGACTAAGAGAATTCTGGGAAGAGGAAAGGAAGAAGAGTCAGTCACCAGCCAGATGCTGAGGAAGCATGATTAGAATGCTGCACTGAGAAAAGGTACTAAGTCAAGTGACTAAACATAGATAACAATTATGGGTTAATTTAAATGGTAAGAGCCAGTTAATAATAATCCTGAACTAATAGGCCAAATAGTTTATAATTAATATAAGCCTCTGTTCTTTCTTTGGGATTGAACAGCTGTGGGACTGTGTAGGACAGAAAGTTTCATCTACAGGTCCCTGTTCACTATGTCCATATTTTTTCCGGACATGTTTTGGTTAGAGAAGATTATTTTCTGTTTGGAATTGTGTTCCTCCCATCCTGAAAAATGAATGACGTCAGTGGTACCAATTTGTGGCAACAAGGTAGACTGCATTTCCCTTCCTATGAAACACTGAAGAGAGGACCACTGTCTCCTGAAACTGAACATCGTTGGTGGAAATATTGAGTCAATTGAACTTCTAGTGCATAGCAGACAAGTTGGTATTTTAGCTCATATCCCACTATCCATGAAGTTCAATAGTATGATTAGGGCAGATCTCAGCCATGAACAGTCAGTCTTTCCATTTTCCTGGATCACAATGCATTATACCAATCTGCACAATCAGCTTTTCCATTTTATGAAAATTGCCCTGTCTTACTTTCCATTCTCAGTTGCATCTGCTGGCTGGCTGTCTACTCCAGGAACAGTAATTACCCCAACACTGCATTGTCTCAGTCCCTCCCTTCTAGCTTCCAGCCACATCAACATCCAGATCACTTCATCTGCAGGCACTCACATTAGCCAGCATTCACTCTAGTAACTTGATTTTCAATGCCATCTATTATTTTCCTTGAGATTTCTAATTTTATTTATTAGTTCTGCAATAATGTTGTCTTAGACCTCAAGATCATTCTTTAGTCTACAATCTCTCTTTTCCATCTCCTCTGTTTTTTATTATCATCTTGCTTTGTTTATTGAGTTTCTGCTCCTCATTAGCCTGTTTCATGGAATGAAAGGACTGTAAGGCTCCCTCTTCTTGCCCTGACATATGTTTTCATCTAGATAAGGACTGTTTTGTCTTTAGACGGTTTATGATTCATATCCATTCTCTTCCACCCCTCCTTTTACATAACGGTCCTACTTCTTTTCTTCACTAGAGAATTCCATATTCTTAACACAAGGTTCCTGTCGTGTCATATCTGTGACCTTTCTGGTCGGAAGACTGAGCGGTCTGCATTCTTGACCACTTTTCTCTAGCCAGGCAACAAGAGGAGACAGAATGCCCTACAGAAGGTGTCTGGAGACTCAGGGCTCTGCCCACTCTTACATTACATGTCCTCTATGGAGTTCCTCCTCCTGCTTGGGAGGAACAATTCCAAGGGATGAAGGAAAGCAGCTCCAGCTTCCTAGCCTTTCACCAGGACTTCTAGCACCAGCTGTGTGCATTTCATCCCAGTTGCCACCATCAGTACTACTGCCTTTCAACAAGAGAAGAGCTGCCTTGTTACTCTTGAGACTGCAGCACACTGAGAGGGGCTTTTAGGATCCTCATGGATTTGGCGTCTGAGTCACTCTACCTCCTCCTCCTCAGCAGCCAGCTTATGATTTTTTTTTTCATCTTGCTTCCTTTTGGGAAGTTCATGGGGCTATTATAGCCGCAGGGATGCATATGTTGTTTTTTATTATTTTCTCAGTTTTTTGAAATCTGTGATATTATCTCTAACTAATTCTTTAGTACAGAAGTCAAGAATGGTATTTCAACATTCTACAAACAGGAGCAGAGGTGAAACCAAGGGCATGAACACAAGAAGCCAATAGAGAATCCCTTTAGCTGACAAACTGGAAAGCGCTCTCTCTGGGAAGATGGCATTGGTATTGATTTAGAGACTGGAGAATATTGGACACTTTGAAAACAAAATTGGGTGCAACTACAAAAACTGAACCTAGCAAAGATGTGTGGGCTGAAGGGGCTTAAAGGTAGAGGGAGTGGGGACAGTAAAGAGAAGGGAAGTTGGAAGGTTAGTGGACCCTTGGCACAAATTTAGAGATTGGCCAACCTTACATACATGAGTGCCCTGACAGTGATAGAGGATTAGCCTCTATCATCAGAATCAGGCTCCAGGAAGGAGGGGACTCTGGTAGGAAGGCAGAGCAAGAAACTCATGAGAAAAGTACTAAGAGTCCACCTGCAGTCCCTTCCATTTCTGGCTCAAACCAGGAAAGGCCATCTTTGCTTTGCCTCTGTGACACAGCTGTAAGCACCCACAGCTGTCATTCTCTGTGATCCTGGCCACTTTTGACATGTCCATGGTGAAGGTGGTGGTTTGTTGTCACCCTTGTCATCATCATCCTCCTCCTCTTCCTTCTCTTACCACCATCTGATCTATTCACATATAAAAGTTAGGACCATCTTCTCAAGTCTCAAGAAGCCAGACTAAAACCCTGCACTGGCCTTCCATATGTGGAACGTAAAATGACGCCCTTATCTCACTTAGCCCTTCCTTTATCCAACCCTCTGGCCTCTTCTTCCTCCGCTCTCCATAGGGATCCAAGCATCCTATCACAGTGTTACCTATCCGGAATGGGGCCAGTGAACATCAAACTGCTGAGCAGCCTACAAGAACAAGATTGTTGCTTATCAATATTGTGTCTGTGTCCCATGACAGGCAAGAAGTCTATGGACCTCAAGACAGCAGTGAAAATGGCCAGAAGAAATCAGAAGCTGAAAATGAAATCTAGCTAAAATTCTAATAGACAATTAAAAACAACATGTCTGTACCTATTAACTGAAACCAGGGAGAGGGTCATCACTTATGATGTCACAGACACTAAAGGGGAAATGCAAAAGCACTGTTTTCTCATGACTTTGAAACAACCCAGATGCTACTCTGCTCAGGAGGAATGCATCTGAACAGATGGAAGGCACTCCCAGGACTCAGCAGGGCAGAAGCAGGAGGAGAAGGGCCCAGCTATCATCTACTTGGTGGAAATAACAAATCTAAATTTCCAGGCAGGACTGGCAGTTGGCCCCTCAACAGTAAATATAGTTAATATTGTCCTTTTAATAAACAGAAACTCTCAGGGAAGTTGAATTTCCATAACACTACCCATTATAGGAATTATTTAAGCACAAGACCTAACTGCTGGCATGCAGTTTGGAGAAGATACTATATAGGTCTTTTTGATGAAACAGTCCTCTTTGCTGAGCAATTCATCCAGATGCTGGTATTTAAATTATGCAAAATACATAATACCAATTAAAGAAATTATGTGTGAAAATATGCAAGAGCAAATTTCCTCACATTAATATTTAACTAGACTTTTTAAGTGGAGCAGGATCTTATGATCACAAGTACTTTAGTATATTTGACCTAAATGGGAGCCTAAAATATCCAGGCAGATAC
This sequence comes from Bramus lutescens, assembly GCA_001685075.1. Lineage (NCBI taxonomy): Eukaryota > Metazoa > Chordata > Mammalia > Rodentia > Cricetidae > Bramus > Bramus lutescens. The sequence continues at coordinate 204,173 of LOEQ01001679.1, read as the reverse complement.
ACAGCCAGCTCTACAAGGGTATTTTCTATGGAGCACAGACTTTAGCATAGGGTGGGCAGCTAAATACAAGGATTATTTTAAGTGGGGTACTATATTCCAGAAAGCCTCAATCTGACAAGGGCCTTTCATTCTTGTCTTCTAAAGCTGCCCTGCTCTTATTTTTCAGCCATGGTATATGCCAGGCTTATCTCTGCCTCCCAGCCTTGATTCAGAGGATAACACCAGGAATTTACCAGGAATCCTTCCAGCTCCTCACAGGCTCCTTCTGAAAAGTTTGCTCATTCCTAAACTGGTATGTAAGATCACCTCTGGGGAATGGGCTCTTCGCTTCTCGTGCACAGAAATAAAACTCTTTTGTTTAGTTTTGCTTGTTTTGTTTTGTTTTTATTTTATTTTATTTTTTAGGCAGGGTTTCTCTGTGTCCTGGCTGTCCTGGAACTCACTCTGTAGACCAGGAGTGCTGGGATTAAAGGCTTGTACCACCACCGCCCAGTTTGTTTAGTCTTAATGGAGAAGGCAGAACATAACTCCCCTTCCCTCTAATAACAGAATATCCAACTGGATTACCAAAACCTAATTAATCTCATGAACCAAACCATCCAAACAGCTGCTGTATCTGAGAGCTGATGGATTCTCAGGAGCCCACATCAGTGGAGAAGGGAGTTTACATCTCAATAAGAAACACAGGAATATAAAGAAAGGCCCAGAGAGAGAGGGAGAAAGTCTATCCCAAGCCTGTGATACTGACCAATGCACTGCCTTCTGTGAACTGTCTATTGCCCAAGTCCAATCCCTCTGAGAGTTCGTGGCACCTATATTGCAGCTCAACTCAACCTCAAAAAATCCAAAATAAGAATATAAATGCCTATCTTGGTTGCATAAATACTCTGGTAGTCAAATTTTGCACAAGTACTCCTAGAAGTAATAGAATACACTCAGAAACATAATTAATAAACCATAAGCAAGATAAACTGCTGTGAATCAAAAGGGCATATAAACACAGATTATACAGGAAAGGGTGTTCAAAGCCTAACTATAATTTTGAATGCTGACTGCACAGGCCTTGAAAGTTTATTAAAATAAGAAACATAACCCATTTTAAAACAAGAAATCACATTTGAAAGCTTGTTTAAAGAAAGGCACAAGTGACTAACATTATAGAACTTGTCAAGGGTATATGAAATGAAAGGCAAGGCATAAGTTATGTTTGCTGGTCTGAGCCATTAGCAGGAAAGCAGCGCCCCAAACACAGAGCGTACCTGAAGCGTGTTTCGATCACACATTTATTTTTGCTAACAGCAACAGTGCGAGCAAGACACTTACCTGAATATCTAACTTTCACAAACATGACCAGTAAAGCCTTAAAATGAAGAAAACTCTTAGGCCATCAAAATCTCAAACTTCCATTCCTTAACAAAAACTATTAGCATGCTGTGTGTGGTCTACTCACACTCTCAGGAGGCTGAGGAAGGAGGGTCCCATGAGCCAGAGCTCAATATTAACCTGGATCATCTATAAAGATGAGATCCTATCTCAGACAATCACAGAAACGAAACATATTTGTTTATGAGGTTTGATACACTGGATACTGTCTCACTGTGCAAAGCAGTTTGGTGTATTACCTGCAGTTTAAATAATATCTACACCATGCGATTCACCTTTTCCACCCTGAAGCCCTATCAAAGAGATAGGCCAACTATGGTCACAGGCTAGATTAGGCTTAAATGCTGGGTAACTTTTATATTTTCAAACAGTTGAATAAAACCCAAAGAATATATTTCATGTTGTGAAACTGTATGAAACTGAAATCTTAATGATGTTTTACTAAAATATGTGCTCTACGTTCCTTCACATATGTGTTGTCTATGGCTGCCTTTTGTTATGATGAGAGAGTGGGTCAGCTGCAACATGCCTCGTAGGGGCTGCAGAGAGGAACTAGCTACTTTTCAAAGGCTCTTCATAGCAATGAAGTTATACAGTACACACATGAGTCCAGGGAAAGACGGACTCGAAACTGCATAGCAGTTGATTTTAAAACAAAACCAACCAACCTCTATAAAGTACCCAGACATACATAGGAGTTTGGGACAGGTATATTGCTGGGACTTGTCTAGGGAGATAATATGTGGTTGACCCTCCAGAGCCGTTTGTCCCACATCTGCACACTTGACTGCAAATCAAAAGCATCTAGGGAAAAAAAATGCATAAGTTCAAAAAGTTGAATTTGCAAAATTCCAAGCACTACATTCCCCATTTAAAAAACAAATAAACAAAGAAGCACAAGCCTTCGTTGCTGGAGATCCTGTCTCTTCACAAGCCCTGTCTATCCCCAACAGTTTCTTAGCCAAGCACTGCTTATCCCAAGGCTAGTCCACACACTGTGCAGTGAAGCCTTTCTGTGACTGAATATGAACAGTTTCTTCTCTACACATCTTCTGTACAGAACCACCACCACCAACAGGCTGGGCCTCAGCATCTTCAACACAGGACTTGAGTATACTCAGAGTCTGGTTTTATAGATATGGGATCCTTAGAACCAATCACTTGCAGAGACCAAGACACAACTGTATAGTAAAGAGAAACAACAGTTACAGAAAACACAACATAATTTTAATAAAGCAGAGAAGAAAATGTTATAACCTTTATGAAGATTTCAAACACAACAAAATATCCTTTCCATATAGAAATCAGAATCATGTTTACCTTTCAGACAGTAACCGGGAGTAGATACAGGATGGCCATGGTGGTGGGACTTCAGGCTAGAGTATGCTATTTTTTCTTTTAGACTTTGGTAACCACTAGTATTCAGTTTATGAATGACTTGAAATGAGCACATGTTTTGCAAAGGTTTGTTTCATGTTAATATTTCAATATGAATGCTTGCCCTACAACAGCAGAAGCAGGGAAGGACGACGGCCAGAAAGGGCAGGTGCAGGAGACCACCAGGACGGCAGAGGACAGCGAAACGAGTGCTCGCTGTGTCACCTGGCACAGTTCCCTTAGAGCTTCACCCACTGCTGTTTCTGTGAGCACGCACAGACTAGGGAACAAAATGAGAAGCAGGCAAAGGCAATCGGGCACTGAAGAAAGCAACGCTAAATATTGTTTCAAAACACCACTGGATGTGAGTATAAAATACACCTAGGCTTTTTAATGATGATGGTCTCAAGAGACTGAAACAGTGAGAAGTCTAGACACTGAAGTCTCCCCCTTCACCTATGCACCTACCGACTTGAGGAGGCTGGTTGCTTTTCTCAGAAAGTCTTTGACTGCTCACATCAAGACGAGAAAGGAACCCAGCCACGGCAAGCACACTGTTCTGCTATGCTATTCAAAGCATGGGTTTGTGTGTTACCCAGTTTCTCAAAAGTTTTGACTCTGAATGGATGGTATGTATCTTCTTTGCTCTAAGGGGTAAACTTCTGTAACAGCAACAGAAAAACAAACTCTTATGGCAAATGCTTCACTCAGGATAACATCAAAAGAATGAGACTCCACAGTCACAGAGGCAATTACCTCTGTGGATGTAAAGCTATCACCCATAACTCATCCTGGACAAGCTTGTAAAAGCTAAAAAGCCAAAGTACATAGAAGTAAAACACTATATTAGTTTCCAGTTGCATGTTCATGGGTCAGGAGTCTGGAAATGGGCTATCTGCACACTCTACGCAGGGTCTCAGGGGATCACAGCAAAGTGTGATCCATATTTGCAGTCTCATTTGAGATTCAAAGTCCTTTTGCAAGTTCACTCAAGCCATTGGTGGAAATACGTTTCTGATGGTTCCAGGATTCTAAAACTTTTATTCAGTCTACATGCTAAAGTAGCTAAAGGACATACATGTACAGGTGTCAACAACCCTCACAAATGTCAGTTTTCTTTTTCAGAGTGGCCAGGAGACTCTAAATAGGTAGTTCCATCATGAGGTCCCTCTTCAAGGCCTGGGATGTCTCACTTTCCACGTTCACTCATGTTGGAGAAGGCTGCTATGAGGTGTTTATAGTCATCTCAGAACTCTGCCTACCACAAACATCAACACAAATCTATTCACTTGAAGGGATTTCATGTATATGCATGAAAAAGTCTAACTAAGATCAACATTGAGTGTCTCCACCTTAACTTAGATACAGGGTCTCTCACCGAACATGGATCTTGTGTATTTGGCTAGGCTGGAAACCTTCCTAGATTCTCCTGTCTCCACTTCCCCAGAGCTTGGACTGCATGGCACGCCATCATGCCCAGATTTTACACAGTGCATGGAACTGCAGTCCGCTCCTCACACTTGTCCAGCAAGCACTTTCCAGACTGAGGCAGCTCCCACTATGACATTTATCATTGTTAAGATACCCATCTTTTTTTTAATACTTTAAATCTTAAGTTTCACATAACTGTTAGCAAAAACTAAACTGCACTTTGCTGTTTTTCTTTCATTAATAAAAGTGTGTATCCTTTCACCTACAGATACAGCCACAGACTACACAAAGGAATATTCAATGAGAGGAGATTAAGCCCACATTTCCATCCTGTATACTCTATAGATAGTCCCCGAAATACCTCAGGAGGCAGCATTTTCCATGCACTGTCCCCCTACTCCCTCAACTTTAATTTCAATACTAGACAAACACATGGCATTAGTCAGACACAGATAATAGGAAAATATAATGTTCCTCTACACAATCTATGCAGAAACTTATGTACCAATAGAAGACCATGTACCTAAAAACAACCCAAAGTTAAGTCAGTGAAAGAAAAGATAGTCTGCTCTAAAGTTCAACTCACTTACAGATAACTGTGGTCAGGATAGTGCCTACTGCCTTCTGCATAAACACATATACATGCACGTGCACACACACACATACAGACACACATACTTGCTTAATAAATCCAGAGTTGCTATCACAAAGGACCCTATAAGAACTAATTTAATAACAGTTTTAAATGAACAATGTTCTAAAAGTCACAAATGGCTTAAAATTCTAAGAATTCTCAGACATTTTGAATAGCAGAGAGGATCATTTCCTAGAAACGTCAATTTTGATGTTCCTGTGATGTTTTCTATCAAAGTCTGCATTCCTAGTAGAGATCCTGTCAGGTTCTATTTTACAAAAGCATGAGGAACTCTCTCAGTGGCATGCAGCATGACTCATGGATGGATGGTTTGCAAACCATTTGCAGTCAACATACAAATTAAATGCAAACATTCAGAAACCTTAAAATCCATTCAACAGTAACTTTATGAGTATTGAATCTAATAAAACAAGAGAATTTTTACTTTTGAAATCTGAAACTGACCATCAATATTGTAGATAAGATGCTTCCTATGAGAATCTGCTGGAATAGACAGACCACAGCCCACGGGAACACAGAATCTGTTGTTGCTGCTCTGATGTCTACAATACCCATAAAGAATATGATGGATAAGGCACAGGAAACAGAGTTTGTCATCTCACAGGAAAAGCAGTTTGTCATCTTTAATGTGAACAAAATTTACCTTTGTGCTTCAGTTAAACCATGAGGAAACAACCAGGATAGCTAAAAATCGATTCTTTACTAAAAGATAAATTCAAAAGTTTAGGTAAAACCATAAAGGAACCTCACTGTGGTCTTAATAAGAACAATGGCAAACATAAGATGATTCCAAATGCAACAGCCCTGAGGTCATTATGAAGCCACCAGTTTGGGGTTAGTTTTCACTTTAATTAATCTAATGAACCGGTTGTCTGGCTTCAGAAGACATTTTTTAAATGTCACTGCACACCTCAGGGCTTCAAGTTTCTCCTACCCCATCTTGATTCCATTAACTCTTGCCTATGGTGACATTTTACATCTGCATCCCCATATGCTCTGATAACATGGTCAATTTGTGCTTTATTAACCCAATTAAATATAGAAATGTTGAGGAATGAAAAAAATCACAAAATTAGAACAATTCCTTAAAACAGACTGTATCTTCAATTTAAAAAAAAAGTATGTTGGAATACAGCTGTCAACTTAGGGTATCTAAAAGGCTGAGGTTCTAGATGCTAAATAGAGAACATGCTAATCTAACTATATAAGAATACAGCACTTAAATGTTAGGTATTGTATTAATTTAGGATAAAACACAGTACATGTACTAATCAAAGCCAGATTTCTGAAAGATCGGCAAAATGGCTAGAATTTGCACCTTCAGAAAATTCAAAGACAAATTTAAAGAAAATACTAGATGCAAAAAAAAATTGCTTGACCACATGGACCACACTTTAATACATAAAAGGAGCAAAGTGCTTAATATATCTCTTTGGGGGCTTATTTGATTTGCTTTAGATATTGGACACTTAAAACACTTTTCTTGTGTGTGTGTTCATTTTAAGCTCCCCTCGTGCTAACAAAATGTACTATGCTTATAAAAGGATCCACTCCAAGTTCAGTAACCAGCAAGTGTTGCAGACAAGGAACAAAACACAGACTCATTTTGATGGGGAGAAAGAATACTGTGATGCCTTTAATTACCATCTTGAACTTAGATCAGAGACCTGCTTTCCAGCTCCACACATTCTTGGGCAAAGGTGGAGGCAAGTGGCCCAAGAAGGTGACTGATATTTCATGAAGAGAAAGATGTGATAGTGTTGAACCACAGCCTATAATCACATCAGTATGCAGTCTGGAGGAAGAAGCAGGAGCACCATAAGTTTGAGGCCCTGTAATAAAAAAAGAGGAAAGGAGAAGAAGGCAGGAGGGAGAAGGAGGAGAGGAAAATGGGAGATGAGAACGGAGAGAGGGAGGGATAAAGAGTGGGGAGGGAGGAAGTATGATGGGCAGGAAAAGCCCTTTGAAAATGCACCCTACTCAAAAAAGAAAAACAAACAAACGAAAGGGAGGGAGGGGAGAGNAGGGAAGGGAAGGGAAGGGAAGGGAAGGGAAGGGAAGGGAAGGGAAGGGAAGGGAAGAAGGGAAAAAAATGTACCCTACTTAAAGGCTCAAGGAAGACTCTGGCTTAAGGTGGGAAAACCAGATAAACCAACAGAGCTCTTCCATCCTCATCTGTCTTCTGTGGAAATGTTAATAAAACACCAAACAAACTGAAAACTTAGCAAATACTTTAGAATTTAGAAACAAAGTGTCACTGAGCCAAATTCTGAAAGATATTTGCATCAGTCCAATCCCAGAAGGTGTTTGAAGAAAAGCAGCTAGGTCAGCCAGAAGGACACCTTCCTGCCATGATGCTCCACGTCCCTGGTGTGTTTTGGTAAGAACTGCCTTCCTAAGACAGTCTAGCTTATTTCATGACTCAGATCCTCCACATCCCTACTGATGCCAGTCTTTACCCATCAGTTCTTACAGCTATCATCACAGCCAGGTAGAGGAGTAGATCAAAGATCACTACGCCTGGGCACATAATAGAGGCAAAAAGAGACACAGCCACCCTAACAATGTCCCACAGAGAAAAAGTTTTCATGCTGCATTCATGCTACCAAAATAAAGTATATGCTTCTACATATTGTGATAGACAAATACACACACAAACACATACACACACACATGTACACACCTTTTTATCTACCCAGCAGCTTGGTGCTCTGCTCAGGCTTTCTATATTACACTGCTCTTTCTTTCTGGCTATGATTCTCTGAGCATGGGGACAGCCTCTCACTCAAGTCAAGTTTTGAAACCCAGCACTTCACAGCACTTGGTACATGGAATGCACTCAAGAGACAACGTCAGATTCAAGTGAGCTTTAAACAAAAAGACATTCAGCATTTAGAGACAGACAAAGTCCTATTTCAGATCCACGTTTTGATCCTCATTTTGATGACAGGAGTTCAATGCTCAAGAGGCTTGAAAGCACCACTCTTTGGAGAGTGGAACAGAAAATGCCGAGCAGGATATATCTTACCCTAAGATTACCAAGATGTATTTTAAATGACAGACAATATGTAGGAGTGGATGGGATGTGGTGCGGCTCAGGAGACAGCATCATCTTCTGCCATTCCTACACATTCTTGAGCAGATTTGGGTCACTCAGACTCTCTGTGTCAATGTCTCTACCACGTTCTATACAAAATAAGCTTGTCAGCATACACTCTGCAAGCTATCTTTCACACTTACATGGGATGTACATCTAACAGATACAAATGACAGACTCACCAAAGCCAACCACTTGATATCACACATAGCTAATGTCTTTAGGGGAGACATTTTGTGATCATAAGTTGTTATTTGACCTTCTGATGGGTAACCATTTATAACATCTAGCAGAAGATGCCGTTGGATCCAAGAGACACATAAACATCTCATGGAGTAGTGAGGGTCAGGGGGAGGGAAAGAAAGCTCTTTGGCCACATGGGAAGTTAATGAAGCACACCAATATTCTCCTGACACATCATAAAGGGTTATGGCTAACACCACACCATACAAGGGGGCAAGATTGGGACTGAATCTATGTGAATGGTGTATAGATGTAGACTGCCTTACAGGTAATGTGGCTAGACTACTCTAGGTTGCTATGCATCTCTGTAGAAGCCAAGGCAGGAAGAATGCCACTTAAATAGAAACATTTTTACTTAACACTCAAGGGTGGTACTTTAATCTAATAAACCTTATTTAAGGATATGAAGGCAAAGATGAGACACAAGAGGTCAAAGTGGAGAAGAAAGGAAAGAAAAATTTGAAAATAAATTCTAAGTGAATTTCATTGAGAAGAACTTTTAGAACCAACAGATGTGGTTCAGGCTAAAGAAGAGGGGCAGAGAATGTTATAAAAACTTCTTGTTATAAAAGTAGCTTTCTGCACAAGTACATATCTCCATAAATTCTGGAAATACAAACTACATACAAGGAAAGATGCAGACATACATGTGGATTCATAAGCAGCACCTAAACCAACATTAAGAGCTAAGCCATTCATAGTGGCCTTTTCAGTAGTTAGAGAAAGTTTCAATTCAGTTATCTTCTCATGAGTTAACTACGGAAAGCCAGAAGGAATCTAAGACAAATGGAGTCAGAAAGAATCAATATCAAGCTAATGGCAATGATGTATAAGAAAAATTAAAACCAGAAGAGTGTATTTATCTGGATCTTGACATTCAACAGCATCAAGTTGAGAAATTTTTTTTTAAAAAAAGTGATACAAATGAATGTGAATGCAACAGAGAAAGTCTACAAGAGAACTAGACCTAAATACATTAAACACTGGATGACCCTGAACATGAGCAAACCAACTGTGAATATGTGTTATGACATCTGATAACCTTTGGGAGATAGAATCAAGTTCAGACATTGCACAGAATGAGTCTAAGTACATTACAGATTTAAATATTAAAAAGTTATAAAATAAAATGCTTTTCTTGGTAATTACAAAATAAAGTTTCTAAATATAATATAAAATCTGTCATGAAATAAAATTTTAGTAAATCTAACTATTAAAACTACTTCTGGAATGGGGTTGGAGAGATGTCTCAGGTGTGGCAAGCACTGGCTGCTATTCCAGAGGAACTGGGTTCCATTATTAATGTATGCATGATAGCTAACAATCATCTAGAATGCCAGTCCCAGGGGATCCTGGGTCCTCTACTGGCCTCCACAGGTACTGAAGGCACTACATTCACATAATACACAGACATGTAGTATATGTATAAAATACTTTTAAAAATAATTAATAATAATAATTAATTATTATTAAAAATAACTGCTATGCTGGAGGGGTAGCTCAGTAGTACAGTGCTTCTTTATAACCTCTGTGAACCACCCTCCAGGGAAACTCAGAGCAAGTATCACTGGACTATAAGCTAAAACTTGGTCAGCAGAATTCCAGTAGGAGAAATTGATCTAGTGGAAACTTAAGGTATTGAACAAGGTAGAAAAATGAACAAAATCAGTATTTTAAATAAAATATCATAAAGGAATGTGCTGGAGTGGGGCCAACCTTCACAATGCAATACACGAGACAAAATACTACTGAAGGATAAATGGGTCACTTGAAAAAAATTCTTGGAGTCAAGTAAAAATGAAAAAACAAAACAGCTTACCAAAACATAGCTAATACAATAAAATCAGTCCTAGAAGGGACATTTACAACAAGTGACTATACTAAAAATAGAGATAGGATATTACAACAATGTATCTAAGGCCTTACAAAAACAATAGTAAACCAAACTCAGATTCAGTACATGAAGTAATTAATATCTAGACAGAATTGATAAGATTAAAATAAAAGAAACACTACAAAAAACAAATAAAACAAAGAGTTTATTGTTGAGGAATATTCTTTCATACTGTGTGAAAGTGGAGTCACCCAGAAACATGGAGGAAGAAGGATGGGCAAAAGGGAGATGAGGTAAAGAGCATGTGGAAGAACATATATTAAATAATTAAATATATAGATTTATTAAAGTTTTAAGAGCAAGTTAGAAACAAGTCTAAGCGAAGGCCACACTTTCATAATAATGTCTCTGTGCCATTTTTTTGTGAGCTGAGACCCAAAGAAAAAAACCCATCTACATATGGCACCCAACATGTGGTAATGTATATACATGTAAGGCCTGAGAAAGCTAAAAAGAGGTTCAAAATATGGAGTCAAACATGGCTTCCTGGTGTGGCTTCTTGGTGACTGAGGAAGATCAGGTAGACTCAGCATACAGAGATTGTCTACAGGCTGGAGTCAACTGCCAGCACCATGTACCAGTGCCATGCACTAAGTTGAGTTGTGCTGGCGGCTGACAGAACAGTTTTGTCTCATGTGATCAGAAAATGCAGCAGGTGTTTAGCAAAGCCAGATTAAGACACAAAAACCTTTAAAATGTATAGTATATTTTAAAATGTGCTTAGATGCTGAAGAAATAAAAGAAAATAGGTATAGAGAGTCATAAAAATAGTTTATTAAAAATAATAAAGTAAAATCATTAAAGAGTAAAATGTCATAAAAATAAGCCACATATAACATAGGGATGGAAAATATGATAACATAGGGAGCTTATTTTGTCTCACACTCTTAGCTGGCCTTTACTTTGGACTTGAAGTCACACTATCATAGTAGTGAAAGTGGGGGGCAGAGAAGTCTGCTCAACCTCATGGCCATCAAGAATGCAATAAGAGAGGAAGGGGCCAGGGCAGGATATTCCCCTATGAGCACACTGTCAGTACTTGACTCTATCTCCTAAAGTTCCTCCCAAGATAATTTAGCAAGCTTCCAGCCTATGAGCCTGTGGAAGACATTTTATATTCAAGCCATTATATACACATGCCTCTTAGTTTATATATCAAATTTAGTCTGTATATATCTTATATATGTATGATTATGCAATTTAAATTCTAAAATTGAACACTATAACGTACGATGGGAGTAGATACATTTTGCTACCACATAATTTAATTATCTTTCTGTATTTTCTTTTGAAAAACAAGAATCGTAAACAAGCAAATTATAAAGCAAATGCACTTACATTTTTGTCCTACACAACTATGTCTATTCTATACACTGTTGTTCTCGAAGAAGCAGTATTCTAGTTCTCCATGGAGATTTTCTCTTTCTTCATTAACATTTTACACAGTATATCATTAACTGGATGTGTAAAATGAGATAATTCCAAAACTTTTTAAAATAATGTTTTCTAAGGATGTCATACATATCTTGACCGTATCCAATCACCTCCCTCGACTTTTCTAAGATCTTCACTTATCTCCCGACCCACTTATGTTCACTTCCATTTTCTCCCTCCCTCCTTCCTTCTCTTCCTTCTTTCTTGCCTCATTCCTGTTCTTTCTTTTCCCTCCCTGTTTGTTCCTCTCCCTTCCTCCCCTCGACCTCTCTCCCTGTTTGTATAGGTCGCCTATTCTTGGACATGGAGCCTGTCCTACAGTGTTGTTGATATGCCAATTCTATTGAAGAAAATTGACTTTCCCTCACCCAGCAATGAACCTGCTAAAAGCTCCTTGACTGAGGCGAGACATCATGTTCCTCACCTCTTCTCCATGCTGGTATTTTGTTTGGACTGAGCTTGTACAAGTCTTATACATGCTACCACAATCTCCATGAGATTATATGTTCATCCACCCAGTATTGTCTGGAAAATACTGTTTCCTTGAAGTCATCCACCACCTGTAGCTCTTACAATTTTTCCACTCCCTTTCCACATAACCTCTAAGCTCTGAGGGGAGAGGTATGGTATAGACATCCCATTTAAGGCTGAATACTCTAAAGTATCTCATTCTCTTCATGTTGACCACTTGTGGTCTTCTATGCTAATTTCCATCTATTTCAAGAAGTGTCTATGATGAGGGTTGAGTGATGCAATGATCTATGGTTATAGAAATAAACCATTATGAGTTCTTTTATTGTTATGTTCATTTATTAGAGTGTCCCATCTAGCCACAGGTTCACCGACAGTGTCAAGTTTGTTGTGATGAGGGCCTTAATTCCAATTTAGAAAAGTGATTGTTTACGCTCTTACCATTTGTACTACTGATGAACCAATGGGTATATCTTACAGGAAGGTTGTTACTCTAGCTAATAGGGTTCATAGCTGGGGGAGATTAATGATTACTTTTCTTCTCTGATAGTTATGTATAGCACGTTCCTGTAATTGGAGACTGCTTTTTCATTTTCCAGACACCCAGATCTTAATAATCACACAAAACTTTATTAATTACAACACTGTTTGGCTAACAACTCAACTCAGGCATATTCCCAGCTAGCTCTTCTGTCTTAAATTGATCCATTGCTATTAATCTGTGTATTGCCACGAGTCTTACCAGTAAGGTTCTGGGCATCTTCCTGCTTCGGCAGCTACATGGCATCTGCCTGACTCCACCTCCCCCCTCAATATATATATTCTTACATTCACAAATTATCATTATGGCCTATATTCCCAAGGTCATTGAGGAACAACTTGAATATTCCCTTGTGTATTTGAAAACAGCATCACTAGTACTAATGATAAAGCTACTGAATGAGGTTTAGAAATCTTTGGAGATTTTCTATCCTCAGATTGCTTATCTTAAGAAATATTTGTAGCCAAAGAAACACATAAATAGAATAAATGAAACTATTTATCAATGGCATTAGGAATTAAGATGCTCAGAGTCACAGGAAACATCATAATTATGATGTCAAATTACACACAGACATGGAATTCAGTGGCTCAGAAGCCATAACATCTAAGAAGCATGAGATTCTGGCATGCCAAGTCTGGCTTCTACTGACATTCCTCACTGCAGGACCTAGAACTAGCTGAGAACATGGCTGATTCCAACATGTGTTTGAGATACCTGTTCTGACGTAGGGTTTGCTTTTAAAGACTTATAAGGGTGTACAGAGGCATAGGTTGATAAGGCATAGGTATGCAAAGGTACAGGTTGAAAAACAGCTACTGAATGATCATTAGACTTTGCATATCAAAAAGGAAGAGAGTCTGAAATTGAGTGAAAAACTCCAAATCTTATAAATTTCATGAATCTGTGGTAAAAGCAAGCTACACGGAAAGAAAATATCCCTTATTTGAAGTAAACTTAAAACCAACTTCTTACCTTAAATGTTATGAATAGAAAAGGTAAATATAAAATGTGACCTGGTGACAACATAGACTGCTAGGCAATCTATAAGGAAGAATGAAGCCATCAAAGCTCATCATTCTGCAACTGCCAGAATCAACTCACTGACCAGGAAACATCTAAATCAAGAGCTCATGGGAGCCTAACTGCACACATATTCTTAGGACTTCAGCTCTACCATACAGCCTGCTTTCACAGACAGAGTAGCTGAGCCTAAACCTCTAGGTATTCTAAGGCTGAGAGACAAGCACCACAATTTCAAAATCAACAGGAACTATTCAAAATAAGTCCTTATACATAATAAAAAAGAAGAACATTAAAAATAAGGAGAAAAATGAAACAAAATAGCAGTTGGCTAAATTAAGGAGAGAAGACTACAAAGTGTATTTGTTTAGGGTTTGTGGTGGTTGTAAATGGTGTAGCCCCCATAGACTCCTGTTTGAATGCTTGTCCATAGAAAGTAGCAAGCACTATTAGCAGGTGTGGCCTTGATGGAATAGGGGTGGCCTTGCTAGAAGAAGTGTGTCACTATGGAGGTGGGCTTTCCAGCCATATATGCTTAAGCTATACCCAGTGTGACAAAGGGCCGTTTCTGCTGTGTGTGGATCAAGATGTAGAACTCTCAGCTCCTTCTCCAGCACCATGTCTGTCTTCATGCCACCACGACTGAGAGGCCCAGATCCCCAAAGATTCAGTGAGTCCACAGGCCTAGCCTAACACCCTAGCAGCCTGGTTCTGGGTTCAAAGCCAGGGAAAGAAACACACCCTGAAAATGGGACCAGAACCAGGGGAAGAGACACTTTGTCCCCAAACCTAGAGCAAGATAAAAGTCCCCAGACCCTGAAACCAGGACCAAAAGAATGCAGTAAGCCCCTAGACTCAGAGCATACCAAAGATATTCACTGTGGTCCAAAATTTAGAGCAAAAGGTAAAAAGAACCAAAGAAAGAAACATAGTTTGGCCCCAGAATCAGATCCATCTCTGTCCCTGACAGAAAACCAGCCAATCTCTGAGCAGGGAAAACAGACCAATCACTGAGCTCCTAGAGGCTTGCTGTTCCCCTTAGGCAGTTACGGGCAGTTGGGAATTCTCTTCAGGCCTGGAAATCCCTTCCGTTATATAGGGCAGCCAATTCTAAACCTGGAAGTCTGGAATTCCCTGACACCACTCAGGGGACCA
>LOEQ01001679.1:161690-178912 GCA_001685075.1 Bramus lutescens | reverse complement strand
GGAGGGAGGGAGGGAGGGAGGAAGGAAGGAAGGAAGGAAGGAAGGAAGGAAGGAAGGAAGGAAGGAAGGAAGGAAGGCAGGCAACAACAGGCTCTAGTCCTTGGCTTTCAACAAAAGTGAAGGACTACCTCTCAAGCTGCCAGCACATGGAATAGTAAAAACAAATTCTAATGAAAGACTGAAAGATCACCATGTGACTGTCAGCTGACTACCTAAAAAACACCTTAATCAAGGTGCCCTGCTAAAGCAATTTCCTTCTGACCCCATCAACAAATGGCTTATCCTGGATTGTTCCTGGGTCTTTCATCCATTGTCACTGTGAATGATGTACCAGTTTATTTTGTTAAATGTCACACTTGCAATAGCATTTCTAATGTTTAATAATTACTTATAAAAATGCACCATACTTATGTTGCTTTGATAAAGTGTGTGTCATTAATAATTATAATCATAGGAAGAATTTTTAAATAATTAGAGTCTCATGGATACAAAAATATTTTAATTGCATTGAAATGTATTTGCATGGTTTTATGGCAAAAGATTATATTAGAATGATCAAAGAAAAACTTACAAGCACAAAACATATTAAACTAGAAAAATTGCATGATAAATAAAATATACAAGTTCATGCAGAAATGAGAATTATCCAGAGAGACTATTGATGTTTTCTTCAAGGCTGATAGTTAATATCAAATCTCTATAATTTTAGATTCTAATATCATTTGAAATAAGAATTTTATTTTAAAATATCAACATTTAAAATACAATAAGCATTCTATCTTGTGCAAATATTAAATGTATAGCCAAAATATAGTTTAAACATCATTTTCATATGTTCAAAGGGGCAAACTTCTGCTAGCAAATGTACGAGACATCTGAAAAGTATAGCTCTCTGGTTCTGGACATGCACTCTAAGCCCCATGTCAATCATATTCCTGGGGTACTTTGGACCCCACTGTGAGGATCTTCTTCAATCTGAACTCCAAATTCTTCTGTCTACCCTCTCACACTTATCTTAACTGTCTAAAAGTGTTGGTTCTCAAAATGAAATAAAATGTCATTTGCCAAGGGTTAGAGATTAATTCCATGCTCTCTGAGAATCTGCTCAAGCTGAATATTTATCAGACACAGAAGAGCAGATGGGTTGACCTTTGGACTCCAGGAGGAGAGGCCAAGAGCTGAGCTTCTAACGACCATGAGTTCTAGGAATGACCTTTGGTAAATCACTCAATTGTCAGATGCTTCATGCTGGTTCCCAGCTACTGAAAAATAAATGTGGAAGAGATAAGGACTCAGCCCTACTAGAAAGGGGCCTAGCTAGGATTAATACCAGACTGGAAAAACATTTTCTGCTCCTAGAAGAAAGAAATGTTGGGACAATAAAGGTTGTCTAGTCATCTCTTTTTCTAGCCTATTCCCTCATCTAGATAAAACCAGGGCAAATTCTACACAGCTGAGAGCTGACTTGTATTTATTTGCAATGAATGAAAACATAAAAATTCTCTAATACAAATGACTCCTCTGGATTTAATCCCCAGAACCACAAAATAAATAAACAAACAAACAAACAAACAAATAAATAAATAAATGTAACATAAAATACTAATCATAAAAACTAAAAGCAGCTCTACATTGATGCAGATTCTGGGAAGTGGCCACACTCATCCCATTCCATCACTCCCACTCTGTCCTCCACTGGTAATGTGTGCCCCTTAAGTACTGTGTGAAGACACTTAAAAGTCCCATGCACTATTCACTACTTTAATTGATTTAACAGGTTATTTTAAAAACATGTGGTAACAGCTATTCATATTCCTATAAACGCAAATGTATATGTAAAATCTCTACAAGAACAATTTTAAATAATTCAACAACTAAAGGTGACAGGAAAAGAAAACACTTTTAAGCCCTTCAACAAGCAGCTAGCATCTGCATTTACATATATATTCTCAACATTCATTTAATCATGTCACATACTAAATTCTGCATTCTGCAAAGCCAAAGCTGACGACAGTTCTTCCCGTTCAAAAAAAAAGGAAAGAAATTACTGCTATTTTTAATGAATAGACAAAGCATTCCTTTTTTACTTTTCTTTTTCTTTCCTTTTATGTTAATCTTAACGGATTTATGAGGGAAAAAGGAATCTCCCTAAAGCCCAGCTTTTACCTGCATCATTTCTTTTCATCTGTACCTCAGGGCCTACTTGGCACACAGTAGGCAGATGCAATCACCTATTAAACAGGGAGGACAAGACGAGACCAAATACAGGAAAGGATGTGTCATTTGCACAGACAGGGAAGGGCTTACTCAGCTCACAACAAACTACTAAAATTATAGACTACTTCATCCAAATAGAAAAGAACACTATCAATAGGGAAAAAAAAATTCCATGGACAGTAAGTGAGAGTAACTAATTTCAGATTATGCATTCTCCTCGAAATCACATGGAATATTCTCCATAAAACTTGCTTCAATGGGTGTGAAATAATGTCATATAATATATGCTAAATTAGCAACATATCCAAAAAAAGGAAAAATATCTCTCAAATCCTCATAGCTCAAATGAAACATTTTGAAGGAACATGTAGATCAAAGGAAAAATACCAAGGAAATTCTCAAATTTTTGAATTAAAGAAAAATCAAAATGCAGTTCATCAAAATCTGTACAATGAAGCAACAACATTGTACCTATAGGGAGATGTGTATTAATATACTAGAAAAAGAGAAAGATGAGTCATATTTTATCCTTAAGAATCTAAAGAACAACCTAAATAAAAGGCAGAAAATTAAAAACTAGCATATAAATAAAAACAGAAAACCAATCAAGAAAAACAAATAACCAAAAGCCAATGCTCTGGGAAGATCAATAAAACTTTTAAACATCCAGGCTACCTAAAGAAAAAGTCAGAGAGAAGACCCACTCACTCTTATCAAAAAACAACTTCAAGTAAGCCCTGTTCAAGGAGCCAGATCCTAGAGTAAAACCACACTTAGGAAACTCTTACTTACTGACCTCGCTGTGAGACGTCCAAGTAGGCCCAACGTATCGTATCGGCCATGGGAACTTTCTAATGAATGCTTGCATGTGTTCATTTAGATTTTTGCTATTTGGGGATGAAAAGTTGGCTCATCTGTTAAGAGTGCCTGCAGCTCTTCCAGAGGACCCAAGTCCAGTTGCCAACACTCATATCAGGTGGTTAACAAACAACACTCCATCTCCAGCAATTCCACCACCTTCATCCACCTCTTCACTAACACACATGTCAATATCACACACACACACACACACACACACACACACACACACACACACATTTTAAAAAGTATTTTTAAAAACAGATTTATTTTTGTGAATGTATAAACTTTGGAGGTAAAAGCATTATTTAACCAAGTTTACTATTTCCAAATAGAGTAAAATATGCAAAAAAATCATCATAAGTTCAAAATCCATGTCTCTTTTCACGTAAATAGGAGTATGAACAAGTATTTTAAAATCTAAAACCACTTCTACTATTATCTGCTAGTAAGTTTTGTCTTCTAAGCCAGGGTCTCATAACATACAGTCTGAAGACCAAATTTAACTCTCTATTTCTTTAAATGAACTTTTATTGACATAGTTCTTTCCACTTTTGTGACAATGCCTTTTCCTGTCTCCCTCTAGAAACTGGAGTAATTGAGACACACATGTGGCCCCCACACTCTGAATTTACCATCTGTTCCCTAATAGGAGACGCCTGTAGAGCTCTTAGCCAGAATGCTGAGACTTTATAGAGATGACCTTTAAACATGCATTGTTACATTAAGGTAGGTGATGGCTAGCTAGATCTGGGTATGAGGAGAGAAACTGAGGCTCAAAAAGGTCACAAGTGGTCAGGCCACATACTCAGAGGTCACAGTGAACACTAACCCCACACTGCCCCTGCTCTACCAGGTAGGATGTTGGGGGCGGCGGCAATTAATTTTAATTGTGTATAACTTCACTAGTACAGTAAAGGGTCTAAGACCAAATTAGAAAAAAAGGGGGTGCATGTTGACTGAGAATTATTTTAAAACTTCATGATTGCCAGCAGCACCCCGGTATTACCAACCTCATCTTAAGGAGACAAGTGTGTCTCTCCCTTTTTGGTTATCAGACTGTTGAAAGAAGAGACCCCCTCCCCCAAAATAAGAATATCCCTAGGAATTTCATTCTGGGAGGAGAAGGCTCAGGGCATGGGGCCAGACAGAGGACAAACTTGTTTCCCAGAAAGAGAGTTCACACACTTCTGATAAGTGGTCCTGCAGAAGATGGGATCTGAGATGAGGAATGGTTAATGATAGGCAGGACCACACTTCTACCAGGACTCTATTTAAACCTAAGCCTGTTGTCAAGACGCCAGAAGATGAATTTGAGACAGAGTGTCATAGAACCCCTCCAACTGTCCCTGTTCCCAATACTTTTTTTTTTTTACTGTAACTTGTCTCTGTAGTGGACAGACAGGTCAGGTACTGTCTACTGACTTTACATCCTGCCCTGGTCTTGGCAGCCTAGCCCAAGCACACTTCCCTGAGAAAGAGCCATCACTGCCTCAGAGTGGACTTGGGGGGCCAATGTGGAGCCTAAACCATGCACATCAATCCTCCGTAGATAATAAACAGTGCGTGAGGTCTGAGAAATTAACCACAGCAATCGCTTTTGGAGCCACTATCTTCTAGGACAGTGGCTTTCTCTTTACCATCAAATATCCCCTTTTCTTCTGCTTTAATATCCCACAGACTCCAATTTGCACCCTCCAAATACTTTTGTATCTGGGGCCATCCTGGAGTATGGTCAGCCTTTCAGGAGCCACACCATTAAAGAAAGTTGGCTCGCCCACCCAAAGAAGTCATTAACTGTCCAGGAGCTTCTGGGTTAGGGGTAGGAGCTCCTTAGTGCCTTCCCACTCCATGCTTGAATGGTGACTGGGCTGAGAATGCCATCATTCTAATAACTATAAAAAGGAAAGAAAATATAAAAAGAACTCAAGAGCACTTTCGTTGTAAAGAATCATTTCAAAATACACATTTTCTTAACCATGAGACATCAAAACTAAAAGAGAACATTTCTCTCCACACCAAATATAAATCCTCTCAGGGAACAAATGAGTTGGGGACAAAAAGTAAAGAGGATGTTGAAGGGTTCCTGAATGTTCTAAGTGAAGTCTGCGAACTCAGTTTCTCAAGATGTTTCTGACATTTATATTTGGAGATATTTCTCTTCCTCCTTTTCCCTGCCACGCCACACAACTATAAAACTCCCATTTAGTTGGTTTAACCTGGTATTTCTCACACTCAATTACATACTCCTCTAGAGTAATACTAAAATAGTTCATCAACATACATTCTGCAAAAGTCAAAATCTAAAGTCAATGCATTTTTTATTTGTGACTTTTTATTATAATAAGATTTAATGTATCCTGTGAAGGAGAGCAGGACAAGGGAACACACCAGAGTGCTCACTGCTGTGTAGGAGGCTGAACTGGGAATCAGAAAATCACCTGACACCTACTCCCTGTGGAGTCCCGAGAAGTGTGAGGACCTCTGATCTCCCAATGCATCGTGACAAGGGTGGCTAAGAGCAGCCCTGAGACTCCATCCACTCTGAATGCTCTGTCATTAATTCAATGTGAAATGAGAGAAATGAGTAAGAAATTTCAATACACCACTTATACACTTCAAAAGAAATACTGATGGTTCAGATAATGAAACTAAACGTGAAAAGCATCTTCAGAATATACGACCAGAATTTAAATTAGCTCACTACTTTCTTTGAAGCAATAATGAAGAAAAGGAGCATTAACTAGGAAATTAAGTTCTGCTGTGATCTGATGTATGCCCTTTCTATAGCCTGGGCTCCTCTGCCCCCAAACACTATCCTACCAGCTCCCTCAGTCCTGAAAGCCTCAGCTCCCCAGAAGAACAGCTGCTTCTGAGCTCAAGCCTTTCCTCCTCTACCCAAGACTCCCAACATCAAAGCAGGTTTGCAACTGCCCTGTCATTCACATGGCAACCAAGTCAGGCAGGTGCTATGGGCCCATTTCACAGATCACGAAACTCAACCCCAGAAAACCTAGGTAAGTCATGCAAGTCACATGGGCAGCAACTGGCTGAGTGAGAGGGCCTTCACTAGTATTCCCTGGCCCCACACAGTGTACCTGTGCCTGTGGCAGTGCCTTCTGCCTGCTTCCATGGAAATAAGAAAGAGCTGGAAAAAAACTTAATCTGAGCATTCACTAGAAGACTCTTGGCTCTTAATGGCTGAAGCCAAAAAGAGAACTGGGTCTGCTATCCCAGATGCCCGGGCACCTTCACTAGTGTGGACGTTCTCAAACACACAAAGAATGAAATGGAGAAAGGACACAAGGCAGAGTCAGTCTTAATTCTCTTAAGAACTCCTTAAAGCCAAAGATGAAGAACGTGTGATATAAGCAGAAATGGTCATTACAAGACAAGTCTTAGGGGGAGAAACAATCAGTGACGACAATGGAGAGAGGGAGAAGAAAGGGAAGAAAGCAGGCAAGCTTCCTACGAGTGCCATTCAGAATGACCACCTACGACACAGATTAAATGACACAGTTTGAATGTAAAGCAGCATCCATTATGAAGAGCATCCATGTCATTCTTTCTTTAAAGCAGCTTTTTAAAAAACTATTTTTGGAAGGATGAGAATGGAAGGTTCAGAATATGAAGATGTGTTCACATCTATGCATCAGGTTTCAACATGGCTACAAGAAAGCACCAGCTAATCACCAATGCTAAATTCTTCACAATCTGTCTCCCACAGACCCTGTTTCCAGAACTCACCTGTGGCCTATTCAATTCCCTTTAGCAGTATGGCCTCTCCTTCTTTCCACAGCTTCACTACCAAGATCCTGGAGTAAGAGCTACAAGGTTTGTTTTCCCTAACTGTAGTGCCATCTAGTGCTAAAAATCCAAAACACTCCCAACAGCACAGCTTCTTTTCCAACTATTCTTATGATAAATGAATATGTTAAAACAAGAAAATGGATTGGATTGTTCTTAAAACACAACGGCTTTGCCCATACCTGAGACTTCCACCTGTTATTGTGACAAGCCTCCTCATACAATAAGTAACTATAATAAGATATACTTACTGAGAACATACACATTTGGTTGTCACTACTTCCTTCTCAGATATTTTTGTTCTCTTTAAAAAAAAACTGTATTTTACATACTAACAGCAGACTGGTACATTTTGATGTTGAAGGAATTCAGAGAATTCCTGTTAAATTTAACAAAAACCACTCTGGCTTATTATAATAATAAATACAAGTTATTTGTTCTAAATCAACTTTCCAAAAACTCTGAAGAATAATTTAAATACAAATGAAACTCATTATAGAATGGTTACTGGTTTCAGTATATCTTGACTTGAATTTTACACGTTAAAATTACACTCTGAAACATGCAGGCTAGCCATGTTCTCTTCATTGAAGCGAAGTGCAACTTTGGTTCTAAGTGGGTAAGTCTTGAAAAGCCACTTCTAAAGGTAACTTAGTCACCACTGAAGCACATCAGGTCAGAAGAGGGCATACAACCCAGCCCTCTTCGAACTCTAGAACACTGAAGCCAAGCCATTTTCTAAACCTCGGTATCTTTGTTTAAAACAAACAGGAAGAGATGAGTTTGACCAAGGGGCTCCCACAGGTCCATCTTCTAACCTTTGTTTTTATAAACAAGATGACCTCTGCAATGGATCACCTTCAGCACCTCCAGGTTTGGAGTTATTCAAAGCACACACTCTGAACTACTAGATGGGACAAAGAGTCAACTCAGCAACAAAGCAGATTTGAACTGAAGTCAGAGTGGGCCACAAAAAGATTTCTTTCAAAGTATGTGTGACACCTGACCTGGTGACAAAGCATATTTAGTTGTGTCTTCTATGACCTTGCACTTTAGGAATGGGCACATACTATCTAAATAACAACAATAAAAGATGCAGGAATCACTTCTTTGAAGGGGATGTTATCTGGATGACGATATTATAGAACATTCCAGGTTAAGTGAAGTTTTGCTGACAGAGTAGGTTGGGATCTTTGTCTAGGTTTTAAATGATGCTTGTCAAAGGCGAGGATAAATTCTAAGCAATCAGAAACATACCTGGAGTTTCCTCCTATAGGCATGGTCATTATTCTCTCATTTTACAGAAATAACCTCAGCCATGGATTGGAGGCAATGGCTTACAAGACAAAAGTAGGAAGAAGGATAGACCAAAAAAAGAGCAGTCTGTCTCAACAGCGAGTAAAGAATGAACTGAGGCAAGCAGAGCTCAACAGGCCCACCTCACTTGGAGCACCCTGAAAGCCCTGCCCAGTGTGCCCCAAGGCCTCCTTAAAGATCCCCTCGACCATATGAAGTGAGCCCGTGACTGGATGAGTGCCACGCTCTGAGACAGGAGAGCAGCAGCTTATAGAGTGAGGCAAACAAGAGAATACCACCAGACTGCGCAGTGACCAGTGACTGGAGACATTAAATGCTGGGACAACTCGCTTGATAAAGTCTGGGGAAGTCATTTGAGAAACGACTGTAATCAAAACTAATGGAAATTTTTTTCATGCCATTAAAAAATTCAAATCAGAATCATAATGTGATACACTATACACTCACCAGACAGACTGACACTAGCACGAACATTTCTAGAGACAGTAGGCCTCCTGGCAGGTAAAATCAGACACACCATCAATACTCTAGAAGGTTATGTTCAATGTCTACTAAAGCTGAACATGCATCTATTCTGTGACCCAGTATCTACTTTCAAAAATACTCCTTTCAAACATGTGTGTAAATTCACCACAAGACAGCGATCAGAATGTTCATAGTAGAGTTATTTCTAATAGCCCAACAAGGAGCAACCTAAGTGCAAGAAGAATGAATCAACACATTGCAATAGGTTCACCTTAGGTAACTCTGCACAGCTATGACACAGCCAGACATGAGCCAAGCCAGTTCAGTTTGTAAGATTTCATTGTACCGGAATGAAGGTATCTCACACACAGAATATGAACAAGGGAAGTCAGTCACACAAATATAATCATGGCCTGCTTTCAGAAGTGAGGCGAAGTGGTTTCTGTGGAGAACAGAGGAGCAACACAGAGGATATGGCAAGGGCTCTAGGGCACTGATAAGATTGTGGTACTTCCCCTGTTTCCTATATATGGCTATGCTTTGCTTGTGAAGATCCATCACTACACACTTGTGATTTGCATATTGTTCTATAATTGTCAAGACTGAGGAAAGGCTCTAGGGGCACACTGAGGGGAGGGATGCTCAGTTGCTAGCAAGGAAAAGGAATCTGAAGACAGAGAGCAGTGGCCAAGTGTATGTGCCCCAAGTAATAGTATGCCCACACAACTGCTTGCAGCTCCAATAAAAACAAAGTCTTTCTCCGATAAAGAGAATCCCTAGGACTACCTAAGCCAGCAATTCCAGTTATGATGAGGGGGAAAAAACTGACACCAAGAGCAAAGGGCACAATTTGATCAAAGTCATACTAACAAGTGACACAGTCAAGTATAAGCCAGCCCAATTTGAATGATACTTAAATTGATTATTTTCTAAGGATTTATGACCTCAATTGCCCTGGATGAATAATTAGGGTTCCTTATTGAACATGACTTCCCTCCTGCTGAGTGAACATTAAGTCCAATTAGACAGTTGTTGGTTACCTCCAACACGTGAGTGCCCTTATTGCACCCGTCCGTATACTTATTTTGCATGCTGGTATTGGAAACTTAGCCAGCTTCCCAGGGCTACTGAGATCATGGACTGTAGAATAAAATCTACTAACACCACTCTGCTAGACAGTATAATTGTTCACTACATTCTAAACCTTATCCTTACATCCACAGATAAGTGTAGCTACATCCCTCATCAAAGAAGCGTCTCTTCGCAGCAACTGGAAACCAGCACAGAGAACCACAACTGGACACAATGCAGAGGTCAACAGGCCCACAGGGCACCCAGCTCCAACAGACACAGTTACATCACAGCTCCTGAATTTACAGCTCAGGGAACACTGTGGAAGAAAGATTTTAAGAGTTGGCATAACCAGGAAGTTGACTGTGAAACAATCTCTTTTCGACATTGCCAGATACACAAGACCAGAACAATGGCAATATTAGTAGACAAGTGAATGTGAAAGAAGGAAAATTTTGTGCGTCCCAAAAAAACTACAAGCACTAATGACTGCTAGAAGGAGCATTAGTTTCTCCCAGGGATAAGCTCTTTACTATTTGCCCAATGCAGAGTGGTCAGTCCTGAAACCATATACATACAAATAACACAAACAGACCCAGCAGATTATATTTATATTTGTGCATACAAACAGGAACATACATATGTAACAATAATAATAATAAAGAGGCTATAAACTAGAAATTGGAGAGCTCAAGGGAGGCTAGAGCAAGGGTAGAACTGAGTTGGGCTGGATGGAAACAAGGAGGAAAGTGATATAATTCTATTTCAATTAAAAGCATACCTTAAAAAGACTTAAGTTTAATTATATAGGAATCAAGATATCTTATTTATACTACCCCTCGAAATATAAAAGATTCTCAAGATGGGGCAGGCTCTGCTCATTTCCTTCAAAGCAGAGAAGCAGCCAAAGGACATACTTCTTACCACACTGACATAGCAGGGAACAGGGATCCCAGAAGGTATGAAAGAGAAAGCAGTCGTCTTGGGACATTTGAGCTCACTGAACAATGAGGATGGAACAGAGAACAGCTATCACTTCCCTTACAGTTTCCATTCTCTACAGACAGCACTCAGTGTGACTGACAGTGCACATCTGGACCATCTGTCCTAGTGGAGAAATCACGTGCAAGGTTTCTTTTATAAGCAACCATTTCTTGTAATAAAGGGCAACAGAATAATTACACAAAAGAAAGTATGAAATAAAAGAACAATTATCCATAAAGGTAGGCAAGAACACAGCTGGATGGATGATTTCAAGCAAAAAAGAAACAATCTGAAAGATGCCTAGAGACATTATTATTGCAAGAACAAATGCTAATAGAAGGACGCCCAAGCAGAGAACCATGACTCTGCTTAAAAGGCAGATGAGAAAGGAGCCAAGGAAACGAAAGAACTAAAGCCCAGCCTTGGAGCAAAGCAAGAATCAGAGCTGCAATTCAGAAAACAACGCTGCAGAACACAGAAGGAAACCAGAACCAGGGTTCTGCAGCGCACAAATCTCGTCCTGACATTTGCGGAGATAACTGAGCAGATGGGGCTTATACATAGGCCATCATCCATTTTGATTCTTAAAATACTGACAGCCAAATTCACTACAAATAAAGGATCAGTTCCTAATGCCACTTTTCTCCATCAATCTTTACAAAATGAAAAGCCAAAAGGAACAGCACAGAAATCAATGTATTTGAACATGAAGAAAAGGTGAAAGAAAAACCCATCCCAAAATTAAAGAAAGGTCGGTTTCAAACAGTAAGAGACAGGCAGTACAACGCACACCTCTCAGGAGGTTCCCGGCTGCTGCCTGCCACAGCTGTTGCCTTCCATCCCTCATCTTCTTCCCTGTAAAGATGGGGAGACCTAGCATACCACCCTGGCAGCACTGTTGGACAAGGCAAACAATGCAACGATTAAAATTGTCTTACATTTATGGCTGCTGAGTCTTCAGTGCAGGAGGAAAATTGAATTTGTATTTCACTGGTTTAAAGCTGCAAATTAAAACTTAAGTTACTGGAAAAGCTTTAAATATATTTATAGCACACTCAGTATGTGCACTGTATTTTATGTGTAAGTTTTTATAAAATAAAAATGCATAGCCAGTAAATCTAGTGCCACTTTGACATCTGAATTAAGATGCACTGTAAATGTAAAAACAAGGTGAATTAACAATTTTTTAATAAAACTTAGGTAAATTGTACACCATACTCTATTATAAATGCATGAATATTTATGTATATATTATATATAAATATTGCACATAAGTATATATATCATATACACATATGCATGTGTATATAATATGTAATTATATATCATATGTACATATTATATATAATTGTATATTGTATTAGAGTATAGAATTTATTATATGTTAATATATGTTATATAATGTTATTTCTATAATAAACAGATATCTACATTGTTACAATTGCTATAAGATAAAATACAGTATTAAAATTGGTCTGAGTTGTTTAAGGATTTTAGTGTGGCTAGAACTGCAAGCTGTGTACTCTAGTCGAGTTAGACAGTGCTGCTCTGAAACAATGCCTGTGGCACAAGAGATTCTAGATAGAAAACATTCTATATGGAAATTCAACTTCTCATGATGTGAAAATAACTTGTATGTGCATTATTTAGGATAATAAAATGGGCCTATAAACTTAAAGAAGTGTTACAGTCAGTTCTATAACATGTCAGTCAAATCTGTTAGCTGCATCAATAGTATATTTTTATTGTAATGTTATAAAAGAGAAAGGCTTAAATATTACACAGTAATATGTAACTCATTAGCCATCAAAGGTGACCATCTTCAGTGTCATCTTTGTTGTCCAAATTCAAGGAAGTCAGAGCTATTTGGAAGTAACTCGTCTTGTCTTTGAGACAGACAACTTTCTCAGGAAGCTGCTCTCACCTGACAAAGCAGACGGCCAAAAGTACGAGCTATATATCTCAGGGATTTATAACCATCTCCATTTCTGCAAGCATCAGAATATCTGAGCAATGAAGATCTGCACGCAGCATAGGTCCATATTCCCTTTTTCAGTAGAAGCACACTTGCTAATTACACTTCTTACAGACACATGCTGCTCAAAACCATGGCCTTAGCAAGGAGAGTGGGAGTTCCCGATGTCTAAGTAAAGCAAAACTGCTGCCATCCTTAAACAGTGCAGAAGCAAAACTAATTAGGGTGTTCAGAGAAAGCAATCTTCTTAAACCTGCTTCTGTCACACAAACACGGGGGGTGCCAAGCTGCCACACAGAGTACCCATTGCCAAATAGGCACAGATGAAAGAGTATAAACCCATAGTCAACTGTAAATTAAGTTTTCAAGTATACAGGAGGCCTGGAAACAACTCAGGTGGTAGAGCGCTTGTCTAGCAAGCATGAGGTCCTGGGTTTTCATCCCAGCACTGCATAATTCAGGTGTGGGGGCACAAACCTGTAAGCCTGGCGCTTGGGAAGCAAAGGATGAGCTTCGAAAGTTCTAGGTGATCCTGAGATACATAGAAAACTTGAGGTAAGTCTGGGCTGAATCCCCATATCAAAATTAGAGAAAAAAAAAAAGACAGGGTTATAAAAAGGCAGGCAGGAAAACCGAAGCTTCAATTTCAAGACCATAATCAATTTGTAAAGGGAAGCCATGTTTCTATACCTGGGATTTACTATACCTTATCTTGACCCTGTCATGGGAACAGAAAGGCCTCTCCCATTAACTGCAGAAAGTTCACACCACAGCACTGATGCTCAGGGGACCCTTTCTTGGAACCCCTGGTGGAATATGAAATTCCAACTTCATAAAGGAAGTTCTCCAAATATTTTCTCTTAAGAAATACACAAATCCATCAATGACCACACACCTCCTGTTTGCCTTGCAGGTACTTATATTTTACACTATAGTTGATATCTAGGTTCTACGTCTATGTTAAAAAATGCATTCAGTGTCACTAAGGTTGGCCTGGTCTGGATATCCCAGTACCTACTAGTTACAGTAAACAGCTTACCCCCACCCTAGTCCCTAAGATAGGCTTAATTCATCACCAATTGGGTTACCCATTCCTTCTCACGGTGATGGCTGTAGATATCCACAGCCTCACAGCCTGGCCCAACCAGCACACACTATCTCCCTGACCACAGAAACCGGTTAAGAAACCCAGCAGCCACTGAAAAGCCTGGGGGTTGCTGGGTGTCAGATGCTCAAATGCGAATTCAGACAGTAGGATGAGTAGGCACAGTGCTGGAACTGCTGATCTTCACCTTGCCAATCACGAGCATTCAGCAACACAAGGCCTGAAGTCAAACAACCAAAACACAGAATCAAAGAAAGCCCCAGACAACATATCTCTTGTTTCCTGTGAGCTTGTTAACATTCTTCACTATTTAAAGCTGCTTGGAACTGAGTTTTCAGTTATTTTAAGTAAATAAACATACAAAATGCTACCTGATAAAATGTCTTATAAGAGAGTCCATGTTGCATCTGCATTAAGCTACATAGTTTAATAAATTTTCATATGCAAAATGTGAAAATTTTTATCTGGCCAATTAGGAAGACATATTATTGGTAGCCTAGTTGTACATCAGAGGATGATTCACTAAAGTGGTCCATTAGCCTCAATGATATCAACCCAATGCTGGCTGTGTGAGATGCCTTCTCGGCCCTTTGTCCATGCAAAGTCAGTTCATGTGACGGGAACTACCACTACCTGCATCTTAACATGAAAGTCTGGGAAACAGAGGGTCAATGCAGCCAAGGCCAGCAAAATGGTCAATGGCAGGTCCAGGGTAAAGGTCATTAGTCTAAGAGGGTAAAGGACCTTCTCGCTCCCAGGTTCAATGTGACTTCATTGCCATTGCCCTACTTCAAACTCAAAGCTCTTGGAAATCATCTCAGGTAAGCTAAATGTGCACTGGATGAGTGGGACAATCAACTTATCTGTACCATGAACTGTTTTTACCAACTAAACCATGGTCCCATAATTTACCACCCAATCAGTACAGGTGTACAGAAAATACACTTCCATATGACCAGGTAATCTTTTCCTCCCTGTGATGGCAATAAATATGCAGTAAGAGCCTACCAGCACACATGCTCCACTGCAAAAGATCAAAAGAAAAGGCCCTTATGTATTCAAAATAATTTAGCACAGTACCAACATTTAGCAAGGTGCATTTGACTTATTCTTGTCCTTTTGCTCCAGGAATATTAATCAAAAGCAAGAACCAGCATACACCCAGCAAACCTTTATTTGTGAGCAGCTCCTGTATGGAGAGAGCTGCAATGGAAAACATGGTCAGCTTGGCATTCTTAATATCAGAGCTTGTGTCCCAGACAGAGCGCAGTGCTTCCTCTGACCCTGCCAGGCATGCTGCAGCACCGCCGACCAGCTCCCTATTAATTATCAAGTCCTGGTTGCAAAGAACAAAGAACTTTGCTTATTACTTTGCCTTTCTTCTTAAAGAACAGATTCGAGAGCAAAAGTTTAGGAATGGGAGAATAGAGTCCGCGGAAATTAACAGCCTGAGTGGAGCCTTAATGAGAGGTTGAAAAATTAACAACTGCACACTGCAGAAGTGCAGAAGCATCTTTCTCTCGCTTGCACTGAGATCAAGGAAGGGCTAAAGGACAAAATGTGTGAACATATTTCAAAAAGACTAAGTGCTTTGCCCATGGGAGTACTGACAGTGACTTTTGTTCAGAGAGGCATGAGGTCACCTACATTGGTGTATAGGATAAACAAACAGATTGCTTGTAATAATCCTCTCTCAACTCATCTTTATTATATACCCTCCACCCCCTGTCTTCCCTCCCTTAAATTCTACCTACTATGAACACCAGGAGCACACATACAGTTTCCTGTGGGGCTGCCTGGAAAGGCAAAGAGACAAGAAAAACAGATTGGAAAAATGTTGATGGGAGATTAGGAGGAGGGCAAGAAATAGCTTGTCCTAAGCCTGTAGATTTATGTAACCTGCTCCCAGCTAAATGTGGTTTCAGCCACATATAAGCTTTAGTCAAAGAGACACTAGCAAATAAAGTGCTTGAACATTCTTGTTGCTTGTAGCAATAAGGACTGTGAGATCGCCTTATTAATAACTAACATATTGGTAGAGAGAGGAAAAAGTCAAATCAGCCCCAACTGACCTGGAGTCAACTACCAACCAGGAGGATGAAGCCATCTCCAACCTGTCAGAGCACACTCCAGAGCAAGACAAGGGACACTAAAATCCATGGTGTAAGCCTGGGCCATGCAATCATGGGAAATGGCACTATCTGCTTAAGCCAGGAAGACGCAGAGAAAGTCTTCAAGCTTGTCCTTAAGTATCTTAGAAATAAAAGAACACAACTAAGTCTAGCAATTATTGACTGAACCTTTTCTACATAGGAAGAGTACCAGAACATAACAAAATAACAATCCCAGACCTCAAAAGAGTTTATAATTTTAACAGAGAATGAAAACATACAGATAACTACCATGTACTGTGATGGATTACACATCAGTCCTTTCCATCTCCATAAATGCCTATCACTTACATCACATTTATGGACCCATTCTTCCCAACAGCCTCTCCAGTACCATACTGCAGTGTATCCATGTGGACCTTAGCGCCACCTACTCATTCAATGTCCAGACCTAAGTAGTTCAAACAGAAACTGTTTATAGATAAGCACCTACATGTTCATAAAGTACTCTATGTCAAGGGCTTCACAAAGAGGGGAGGAAAGGGGAGGGGAGGCAAAGAGAATAGATACACATAGACTGTACAAATTCATTTAGCATAAACTATCCTTAAAGAATTATACTGAAACTAAAAATTAAGATTTGCTGCTCTTAGCATCTGAGGTCCCAACCAGTTTGGGAGCAGAACCACTATGTCCTATCAACAAATGTCCTTTAGAAATCCAGTAGAAATCAGATGATGAGATAGGACAGCCCAAGATGAAGGGAATTGTACAAAGGAATACCCAAAAGCAGGAAGGAAAATGTTCGTCCCTAGATGCAATCCCTACGAAGGCAGAGACTCATTGCTTTGTTCTGAGGGTGTGCTCTCTGCCTAGAACCACGTCTACAAGGTAGGATTTTCTCAACAAATGGGTGTTCAATGAAGGAAGGAAGAAGAGATGAACAGATGAAAGATGGGAAGGATAAATGGAGGAAAGCCGAGGATCCATTATGAGGATGTTTTCAAAAAAGTTATTTAACAACCTAGGCAGTAGCCCAGGTTTATTAGAATATCAGCACAAGAGGGAGATCACTCATTAGCTAGTAATACTAATAAGAATTCTTTGAATAATTTGAAAACAATTTTTTAAGTTAAAAAAATTCAGCTCACACACACAAACACACAAAGTATCAAGGTTCAAAAGGAGTGATCTGAACAAGACCCGCAGCAATAAGCAGGAACTGAGTTGGGCTATGTTTTTTCCCAATGAAAATCACACGAGGCTTACAAGGAGAGCTGACTGAGAAGCCAAGGACAATGGCACTGGGTTT
>LOEQ01001679.1:138413-155870 GCA_001685075.1 Bramus lutescens | reverse complement strand
GGCAGTGCTTATTCTAGCATGACTATTCTGAGATATGAAGGAAAGCTCCGCTCAGCTTCATGCACCATTGTCTCTTGTCAAAGGCAGGCTGCAGAGTGCTCAGTGGTAGGGCATTTTCCTAGCATGTCTAATACCCTTGGTTGAAACCAGAGCACCAAAATAAATAAGTGAATAAATAAATTCTGAACAAAGGAAACACTGAGAAGCACAGAACCTCAAAATAGCATGCCTTTCTTCTCGGGAACAGAAGGAGAGAAGGAAAGCTGAAAGCTGAAGCCCTCACCTAACACTGTCATTTGGGCTCCTGAAAAGAAAGTCCCCGGGACCATAACCCATTTCCACCGACATCAAAGCTGAGCATCACCTCTAGCTCAAGCAAGGCATCTTCATAACCCCAGAGTGGGGCAGGAAAGCTTGCTGACACAGACAGAAGTGGGCACAGTATATTGCCAACCCTGGCTCTATGACACTGTTGTCAGATGAAGACTCAGGGACTAACTCAGGCCTCCAAGTATGTCCCACAAATCATTAACCAAGCATGCCATTTCACATGCAGGAGATCCAGCTTCATGCACTGCTGACACATTTAGCTAAGCCCTGTTGAGCTTGGCCAGTCAATATTACATGGAGCTTCCTTTTTATCCACAGGGCACTTCACTAGACCTCAGAAGCAACAGGATGCCATCAAAATGAAAAGTTCGAACTCAACTCCACACCCAAGTGCAGTGTGGGTCTTTTCTTTTAAGAGATAATGCTTTGATAGCTAATTAATGGGGTTTATAAATCTCATCCTACCAATCAGGTGAGCCAAAATAACAACAAGGAAACTTCTAATTTGCAGCACAGAGCATGAAAAACGGAGACCAAAATTACAGGTGTCCCTCCTTAGTGTGTGTTGGCAGAAATATATACAACCATCATCTAGCCACAGAGACATGGAGAAATTGGATGGCAAATCAGTAGTTTAGAAATTCCTGTAATCTAATCATGCTATGCAAGTGTGTTCTATAATGATGCCATGAAAACCAATTTTGTTCTTAACGTATTGCTTTTATGCTGACCTTAACAAAATTAGAAACACAGAGTCTACGTCCTTGAATAATAGGATTTTAAATGTACTGGGCTCCAAATGGAGAAACTCCAACAAGTAAAAGCATGTGTGTGGAATATCACAGTAACCTGCGCATGTTACAATTCTCAGCTGGGATGTGAGCTGTCACTCATGACCTGATACACTACCCACAGACTCATAGGCCACAGTTCCTAATTGGCTTCATTAATCTTACCTTAAACACAGCATATAACAGCCATATTTTAGATGAGAGAGAAGTTACCTACTTAAACCAGTACAGTAAGATTAAGACACTTTTCACAGTCCTTACTTTCAAAATATTTTGGGTTTCATTCCATTTGTTTGTCCATTCCTTGGTCAATTCTTGAACCTAGAAACAAAAACATAAATATATAATGATTTTATTTAAAAACATAAATACATAAAGATTTTATTAAATATATACTGCTTTTACTATATATTAAATATATAATGATTTTATTAAACATAATTTTTATCTAGAACAGTTTCTAAATGTATAGACCCTACGGAAAAATGAACTGTGTGTGTATGTCTACATATAATATATATATTTAGCTAGCTCTACTCCTTGAAAGAACCACCACCAAATATAAACCAAACAGCTGGTCTCATCAACAACCTACATTGCATCAAAGGAAAGTGACAGAAACATGTCAAATTATAGCTCTATGACCTCTTTTCCATGACGGACTTAGTCTGATTATTAAACACTTGTAACTCCAAGGATGGCAAGAGCACATTAAGTGTGTTTGCTTTTCCTGGTCACACTCTCAGAAATAGCCATTTATTTTCCTTTCTAATTGGATGTGGTGATTAAATCATCCTGGATGCTGCAGTTTTCTTTTAGGAGATAATGCTTTGGTAGCTAATTAATGGGGTTTATAAATCTCATTCTACCTTTGGGTAAAGGGGGAAAAGATGTTTCTTTATTTGATCTTTCAGACACAGCAAAATTCTATTAATAAAAGTCAGTTTCGGACCATAACTTGAGGAGGAAAGGGCAGGGGCTGACAGCTGAGTGCACAGTTGGTGAATACCTCTCAAAGCTAATCAAGTTTTCATCTACTTCCAGAAATGTTTTAAGATGATCCTCATGGTTAATTAACCAAGAAGAAGTAATAGCTGAATCAAGAGGCCAGGGGAACATGGAATGAAAAATACACTCTGTGGAAAAAAGGCAGGTAGAACTCGGAGACTGGTCCAGGAAGGGGACAGCTGGCCTCGCAGGGGTCACACATCTGTCACCTGACTGCCTCCCAATTCCGATAGCAGAAACAATCTCCCCTAAGCCTCCTGTTCTCCTTACTGGAGACTCCATCATGGAAGGCTCCTGTTGTCCCCCCTCCTAAGGAAAAGGCACACACATGTGTCCTGAAGCACAGAAATCACGACTAAACAAAGAGGGC
Source organism: Bramus lutescens (assembly GCA_001685075.1). Taxonomy (NCBI): domain Eukaryota; kingdom Metazoa; phylum Chordata; class Mammalia; order Rodentia; family Cricetidae; genus Bramus; species Bramus lutescens. Next base: position 153,371 of record LOEQ01001679.1, on the reverse strand, counting down.
TGCTCATGAGGGAGTGAGGATCTGTGGTCATTCACGTACTGAAGTTACCCTAGATAACCATGGGCTTCCAAGTAAATGTTTCTTCCTTCACTAGCTATTTCTGTTGAAGTCTGTCTTCTTTGTGAACCAAGCAAACAGGAGTGAATAGACTTCCTGCCTGTCTCCACACTTTGATAAGGCTGTGGTGACAGTCAGAAACCACTCATACCCAAGGACCCTTCAAAGGAGACAGCAGGTACTGGAGTGTTTTGTTCTAAAAAATTTCAGAAGGGGATATTCTTGTATCTTTTCTCCCTACAGTAGGGGAAAAGAGTAGCATATTGAATTTTCTAGTTTACTAACCAATGAGTGGACTTTCACTGGCAACTGATCTAAGAATAGGAAACATTCAGCAAAAGACTGTGCCTTACACCACCATACACATCCTTATGGAGAAAGGTGAGCTGATCAGCAGTACAGACACCCACAACTGGACAGTATGCAGAGAGGGAGAGATTTTGAAACAATCATAAACAGGACGTCTTCATCAAAGCCTTCCACTCTGGGGTCAGGAACAATTAGAAAAGGAGGAGTTAAGATTTTAAGGGCCAGGGGCGATGGGGGACACCAAGGAAACAGCGTCTTCCAGATAGCACAGGGCTGGTGCACATATGATCTCACACAGATAGCGGCAGCAGAAACAGGGCCTGCACGGGTCCCAGGGCTGAGAGGGAGAAGAAGGCCTGTGACCCTGTCCCCAGCCAAGAGGCTGTCTGCAATTGACACCTACTTGCAAAAGAAAATTTAGTGTTCTCTGATGGAGTCTCACTGGGCACATTACCCACACTTAAGGCAGGCCCCATGCCCAGCAGTAGATGGCCAATACAGCAAACTCAATGGCACCTTTTTTATAGACTTTTACCTCTTGCTGCTTTGTTTAGGCATTTTTGTCTTATTTGTCATTTGCTTATTATGTATTATGGTTTCTTATTTTTTATTTCTATGGAATTTTGTGAGTGTGTGTGTGTGTGTGTGTGTGTGTGTACACGTGCATGTGTTTCTTTGTCTTTTTGTTTTTCTTTCTTGGTTGTTTGTCTGTTGCCTGTCTACTTCCTAAAGAGAGAAAGGGCGTGGAGTTGGGTGGGTAGGGAAGAACGGAGGATCTGGAAGAAGAAAGTATGAGCAGCACATCTTGGGTGAAAATAGTTTTCAATAAAAAGTAATAATCATCCATCCTTTTCAAACACCACCAAATAGTCTGAGCTTTCAAAATGTTCTAAGTACTCCCTGTATTTATCATTGGGTTTAAATCAAATAATCTTTGTTAAGAACATTAACAGAATCCAAGCATGTGTTCCATCTGACAATGTGCCTGAAGAGTAAGCCAGCGGCAAGCCATGAAGAAGGACAGTAGACAGGAGACAAGACTGAGAGCAAGCTATGGATAAGACAGGCAGTCATCTCCTTCACAGCATGAAGAAGGCAGTCTAATTAAGATGCTTATTGGTCTCTGTTAACTTGCTGAGTGTTCCTGAAACCTGTAATTGATAAACAACCACACCCAGACATTTCATTGCACTTAGGATTTGAAGCAGTAAAATATAAAATTCCATGAGAAAAATGAGGATTGAGAAGTGGACATCTTTACTAATGCTATTATTATCAGCTATTAGCCAACATGATTAACCTAGCAGTTATAAACAAGTTCCTAACTACAACTCAACTTGAGTCTTCCACAGTGTGAGTCTTGAGGTTTTACCATCAGACCATTTGCTTTCCTCTAGGGCTGTTTAGCACCAGAAAAAAATATGGACTCCTAAAATGCTCTTATTGTCTGTTTCTCTTTTCCCAGAGGGCATCAAAAAAATTAATAGGACAGAACCAAGTCAGACACAAAGCTTGCTTAGAAAAATGTAAGCCTCGATGTCAGCCCTCTGTTGCTCACCTCCTACAGAGCATCCTCTGTCCTGGTCTCTCACTGCTGCTCCCTTCCTGTCTCTTAACTGGTCCCTGACCCAGAGTACTTGCAGTCCCCTGAAAAGCCAAGGGCTCCAGAAAGCTGAAGAGCACTTAGCACAAAGTTATGGGAACCTCTGTGGCCTCATGAATGCTAACTTTTCAAGGACTCTGCCTGCTTGGGAGGTCTCGCTCTCTATCAAGAGGCTCCCCTGTGACCCCAAATGTAGCAAGTCATTAAGTGCCCTTCAAATCCTGTTTGCTAACATGTGGACGTGCCACACCTAAAGAGCTAAGAAGAGATATCATGGAGCAGGTGTGGTGATGAAAACCTCTAAATCTAGCAGGATGAGACTGAAACACCATGAGTTCAAGTGCAGTTGGCATTACATACTGATATTCTGTCTCAAGCACAAAGACAGTGTGTGTCCATTGGGCTGGGACTAGAGAAAAGCATAATGAAGAAAATGTGGTGAGAGCCTGGGGACTGTCTCAAGTTGTAGCAAAGAAAGACTTAAAAAATAAGATTTAAGTTGAAATTAAAAAACAATAATAACTCAAACCATCACTTACTCTTGCTTCACTCTGGTGAAGTTTTTCCTCCATACTTAAGGCTGTAGGGGAGTCCAAGAGGGCAATCTATAATGTAAGTCATAAAGCAGTTAATAATCAGAAAATATGTACATTTCTAAGATTTTTACAAATTATCAGAACAGTTTCACAAAAATTAAATGTTTATAAAAAGTAATTTCTCATTATCTCCAAAGTACTATTTATGATTAAGTCTCTAATCCATGGAATCCAGGTCCTAATATCAAAATCATGACATCACAGTCGTGAACCTGCATCTGCCATACAAACTAGCAAAGGAAAAGCCTCAGCAGCAGCATTTCACTCAAGGCAACCACATCTAATTCCCTCCAGCTCTCAGAATTCATTTGTCTAATGCACAGAAAGAACAGAGTTCAAAAGATAAGACACCCAAGTCTTGCTTAATAGTTTATCCATGCTGAAATATACAAACAAAATATACAAAACAAAACTTGTTTTCACTGCTGATGGCATCCAGCATATGACTTGACTGTGCTACAATCTATATTTCTTTATCCATGCTGTGGAAGGGTAAAATCTGAAGTCATAAACACCCAAATCAGGTGAGAACCTAGGACAAGTGGACAGCCTGGGGTTTCAGTTGCATGTCTAATAATTAAGCCTGGGCCTCAGGGGCAGGATCATAAGTGCCCCCACGCTGTCTGCTGCCCTTGCTGCCAGAGATGGCAGCACACAGAAAGAGTTCAGCACAGGAGAGCATTCTTTCTCAATTTAATGGAACCATGTTTTTGTTGTGTTATCATAAGTGAAAATGGTATAAGCCAATTATCCTGACTATTGCTTTTTAAAAAAACAATATATTAGGAATATATTGTATATACCTAAACAATATAAACCTTTTTATTTTACTTTTAGTGATTTTATTGCCATTGTTTGGTATTCACTGCATGGCTATCCTGTAGTTGCTGTTGGTGCTTTCTTTCCTGACTGATGTAAATGCAGGCTTTTCTAGTCATTTGCTTTACCAGCAATGCTACAGTAACTATCCTCGTACCAACTGCCTACAGTACATGTGACCATATCAACAGACTAAATTTCCTGGAAGGGAACTCCTTAGCCATCATGTGATTCTTCCCTACAATACCAGCATGGTTTTCATTTCTATCTCTTTCTCTGGACTTCTTAGGTTCAGCTAAACATTCAGTCTGTCAGGATGGCTATGGCCACAGCGGACAAGACACAGCTGCTCAGTGGGGAAGCACAAGTGTAGAACTCGGAGGGAAGAGCCTGGTGACAGCGTCTAGAGTGCTTCTTCAGCTACCCATGTGCATGGTGGAGATACACATGGGCATCTATGCAGCCCACCTTGGTCTGAAATTCTCAGGCCACAGCAGCCAAAGTCCAGTGAAAATACCAGGGCATACCTTCTGAGGGGCATGCCTAGTTATAAGAGTCCCTTGCCTCAAGAGATCCAAAGGTATAGCTTTTCAGCTGCCATCTTAAATTTATATATTGTCCATCTTAACCTGGATGAAATTCATCAACTGGGAGATTATTTTTACTATTATAAGTATTGTCTGGCTATACAGCTGGTATCCCACTTTTACCAGGTTTACAGATACAAAAGTTAAACTAAAGCCTACCATTTTTGCCAAAAATGCTGTGTAGCCAATGGTATTTATTGTATTGGACATTTTCCACGTAATCAGGAAGCAACCTGAAACACTATTTCTTCTCTTTCCTGTTGGGTTGTAGTGCTTTTCTCTGTAGCTGCTCTTGCCGGAGCAAGGAAAGTAGTGCCAGGTCTCAGGAGAGCAGCCTCCTTCCTCTCTGAACTGTGTTGACTAGAGTAGACGCTCATGATGTTATATGCACTGCTGCATCCCCACTCACTTCTGCCTGCCTGCGTTCTCACGGAAGGAAAGCAATGTCCTGTCTGATTTTAACTGTGAACTGTGCTCTATGTCATGATAAAGGAATCTTTTCTAGAGCTCAATTTATTACTCTTTCTGCATCACTCGCCTTCTCAGGTGAGTTAACAGACAGGGCTCCACCTACTCCTATAAGTATCATCTGCCTAAGCTTTACTCAGTGTTCTTGTCTCATGCACATCTCTCTTAAAGGCCTCTATAAAGCTGCTCTGCTATTTACATTCTAACACCAGGCCTGGCTATAAAATGAGGAGCCCATTACACCTCCATTCTTTTGCCCTTTTGTTTTCTTTGCTTCTTAACTGTCTTTGTTCATTCCATTTCTATTTTTATCAATTTACTTTTTCCCAAATTCATTTGTGAAAGATTAGGGAATTGGAACATTTTCTCTTTATAAAGTTAAAAGTGGAAATATTTGTAAATGCAACAAACACTTGATAAGAAAATGCACCTAGAGGCCAACTTCATTAACCATGTGAAAATTGCAAAGCAAAGCCATTCTGTCACAGCACTGAGCAAGGGCAAGGATCTGCAGGGACTAAGCTGGCACTGGTGTATGGTGATGGGGAAAGGGAATGGCAAAACTACTTTAAAAACTAGTGGTTCTTCCTGAAATATGCATATGATATGTATACCTCTGACCACCAAGCCTTCCTAGGCATAAGCCCCACAGAACTATATCTGTATGTGTACTAAAGGGCATTTAAAGATCCACAATAAACATAATAACCCCAAGTAAGAAACCCCAAAAAGTAAATCAAAAATTGACAGATGAACTAGGAAATGTTTGTGTAATGGAATACAAACAGATTTGAGACTAAGTGGGTGCTCACCTACATACAACATGGATGAACCTCAGAAACACACTAGATCCAAATAACACATACTGCAAGAGTATATATATATAAAGCAAAAGAAGCAAAACCAAAAGCTCTGCCTCAAATGGTCAGGAAGTAGGGGTACCCATGAGAAGTTGGGAGGGTAGGTCCTGGCTAGGGCACTAACAGTGGCTCCTGGGACATGGTGAAGCTTTATTCTCAAGATCAGCAGAGGGATATGGGTGACTTGAGCTTCTAAATCCATGTAACTATATATACATGATGCAATTTGTCTGTACCTATATATACTTCTGCAAAAATCCTCTGTATATGTTAACATACATATATACACATGTATTTTTGTGTAATAGAAGTAAATATCTACCAGAATCTTTCTTTTTTATCAAATTGTATTTTTAAATGTTTGGCACATGATCTCTGCAATGGCAATATACAAAATTATTAAAAATAAGAACTGATTTTCTTTAGCTTTGCTTAAATAAACAATTCTAAAAATGGAAGTTAAATTAACACTCTCAAAGAACTATAGGAACATTGGAATAGAATATTCTAGAAATAGAGGAATGTTCTCAGAAAGATTTATTCAGAATTATTTTAGAGAGCGATTGAAAGGGAGATGATGCTTGTTGGGGGGGAAGTTGGTACACAAATCTGGGAGGTCAGAGGATAGCTTTGAGTGTTGGTCCTTAGGCACCTTCTACCTTAGTTTGATATCTGTCTCTCTCTCATTGGCCAGAACTTCACAGTATAGGTGAGGCTACTGGTCCACAAGCTACCAGGGATCTGCATAGTTCCACTCCCTATCTCACCATGGCTAGGATTCCAGGTATTTACCTGGCTTTATATAAGCAAGTACTCACAAACCAGACCATCTCTCCAGTCCCTTATTCAGAGATTACTTTAATGAACATTTATGAATATTTTTTATTAATTATCACAAAATTAATTATGTAGAATATGCCTATAATTTCTCAAAGATTATAATTTCAGAATTTTTCTTATTTTGATTTAGACTCCCATGTTTGCTATAATGTATATGTTAAGTTTATCAAAATATATTTCCTAAATAGACTCTTTATCCTTACTTCTAAACTAGTGACAAAATCGCTCCCTTAGTTATAGAAATCACATTAACTTGTGACAGAAATAAGGAGAACAAACAAACACAGCCATAAACAAGGCAAACACGATGTGGGGCTGACGAGATGGTTCAGTGGGTGGACTGGGTAGTTTTATGTCAACTTGACACAAGCTAAAGTCGTCTAAGTGAAGGGAACCTCAATAAGAAAATGCTTTCATAAGATGATACTGTACACAAACGTGCAGGGCATCTTCTTAATTAGAGATTGATGAGGGAGGGTCCAGGGTGGTCCTGCGTTCTAGAAGAAAGCAGGCTGAGAAAGCCAGAAAGAAGCACCCTCCCTGGTCTCTGCATCAGCTCCTGCTTCCTGGTTCTTGCCCTGTTCTAGCTCCTGTTCTGACCTCCTTCAATGACGAACAGTGAAGTGGAAGTATAAGCCAAATAAACCCTTTCCTTCCCAAGCTGTCTTTAGTCATGGTGTTTCATCACAGCAGTAATAACCCTGACTAAGACAGTGGGTAAAGGCACTTGCTACCCAACCTGATGCCAGGAATTCAAGCCTAAGAACTCACATGATGAAAGGAGGGAACCAAATTCGGAAAGTTGTTGTCTGGCCTCCATAGGGGTACCATGGCATGGGCAGACCCATGCTCCCTCAACAGTCTCTTAGAAGATAAAGGGAAAGCAGCTGCATGAAATATTTTTCAAATGCTTTCCTTCACATATTAATCATTTAAAGGGCTGACTTTAGACAAGTAATGTTTCCAAAACACAGATAAAGGATTCCAATAGCAGTGTATAAATAAAAACAAGTATTATGGTTCCTGATACCTCATTCTACTGACAACTCCCTTCCAAGCAGGAGGCCTGATGTCACAAATGGAAGTGTGTACACAGGTATTTTTAAGTACAATAAGGGAGTCCTGCTTGACTGCAGTCTGCCATCTTGTAGGAAAGGATTACCAGGCCAACTTCACAGAAAACTGGGGTTTCATTTGAACATTATTTCTACAGTTCAAACCATTTATAGGCTATCAAGAGTATGGATTACTGTATATCCTTACAGGGAAAGCACTGAGCACTTCACATTTACAGAAATGGAGTTGTTTAACAATAGACTTAAGATATCAATAAATGCATCTTCATTTTATTTCTACGAGCAAGAGTTTAAAACAACTTCCCTGATTTTCTTTCAAGGGTGGTCTTTCTTCAAAGTAGGACCTGAGCCATCTGGAAATTAGCTCACACAGTCCTCACAGAGCATAAGCCTGTAGGAACATGCTCAGACTGGGAGAAAAAAAAAGGACACAGCTTCTCCGGAATCCAGAAGATCCTGAAGTGTGGCCATTTTAAGAATCATGCAAGGCCTGGAGAACAGCATCACTGCCGGGCCACAGACATGCTTTCAGAGGCACCACTGAGTCACCACAACCACCTATAGCATGGCTAAAGTGAGACCAGGACCCAGAAAGGTGGTCAAACATATCTCCTCAGTTAAAATATATTTATAGTCATAAAATGCATGGGAAGAATCTTAAATATTACTCTAAGCGTCTAAATTTCTTTTTACTAATGGAGATTATGCTACTAGTCTTATTGCACGCTAAATATCCATCCATAATTCATAACTATTAGATGGTCAATCATTTAAGGCTTGATGGATAAAATCTTACACCCAGTATGCATTAGGAATGCAAAGGCCAAAAGGAAGCTGATCTAGAGTCTGGCTAACTCATCCGAAGCTTTACTTAGCACTTATTTACTCAAATCAATACCACAAGATAATTGTCTCATTAAGATCTAGAAATAGATGCCATTACTCAAAGAAAATTATCTATAAATCTCAGAAAAACTCAACCTGATTCCCTTGAGCGAGCAGGGTTTTCAGCCTGGCTATTTCGGCTCTCAGCTCACGGATGAGCTTGACGTTGGCATCCTCATTAATGGTAGGCTTGTTGATGATGTTTTTGGCTCTATTTGCATAGCGAAGGGTACTTAGGGTTTCTCCATAATTGACATCAGCAGGTGAAATGGCTGGGAAGAATGAATACAGAAAATAATTCATCTAGCACTCCATGTTTCATTTAACACAAAGTTGGTTTGTAATTTAAAAGTCAGATCAACCCCAGGTCACAGGAAAGACTAAATACTCATCACCACAGTAATGAATATTAAAACATTATCTAAGGTTTATAGGAAAGGGTTGCGCTATACCAAGTTAAATGTCGTTTTGCTCCTCTTGCGTCTATAATCAGCCACTTGAACAAACTTCAAGATAAGAAGTGAGATATCCCACACAGGAAAGGGCTTTCCTCAGCCAATAACATGAAATTTCAGGATTGCACTTCTCTATTGAGCAAGAATTAAAATACTTTTGCATTTCTGATAAAAATCTATCATCTGGAAAAGCCCAGAGCCCAGCAGTTTTTCAAAAGTCAGTAGACTACATAATTCCTTCATTCTAGAAGCTTTTGGTTCCTTCTACACTGCAGCCCACTGCCACTCCCACCTAACCTTTAAGACTAAGGTGAGTACATGGCTGTGTTCCCTTAACACCACCAGTGATTGCAGGGAAAGGGCTGTGAAGAGTACAGAGAGAGAAGAGAAAAGGAGAAAGAGACAGAGGGAAGTAAGGCTAAGATGTAACAAGCCCTGAGTTCCCCTTAGCAAATCTGTTCTACACAATTTTTTCAAACTTAGCCCCTCACTTAAATTGATAACTGTAAAAATAAAAGTATACTACTATTCCCATTGTGTTTAACTCCTTGGTTTTTCCTTTCAATTTTCAATTCTACACCTACCATTTTAAATAGTAAAAGTTTGGGTTGTTTATTTGTTGCCTCTCTATAGGAGTCTCCTATGAGCTAGTGAAGTTCACAATGTCTGCCTTGTACTTTAAGCAAAGAGAAGCTGAGCATGTCTGCCCGGCATTGTAGCCTCTATGATGCCCAAGTCTACACAACAGCAAATTCCAACTACAGCTGTGTTACAATAGGTGATTTTCAAGACAAGAAGGAACATCCTAATGAGACACTTTCAATTTAAATATGTACACTTAATACTGATGCTCAGGGATATAATTTAAACTCTTACTAGCAATCATGATGGTTTTAGAGTTTCCTCCAAGGCTGTCTTTCAAGAGCCAAGTCAAAACAGAATCCCTATAAGGCACAAAAACTTGCTTCTTCTTCACAAGAGGGTTGGCTGCATCCTGAGATAAATCAGCTGCCGGGAAGAAAGAAATATGAGATCATTCAAAAGTCTCTGCTTTCTCTAATTTATTTCTAAAAGACCTGAGCAAGCTGCCTGGGTTCGTACAACAAACATCCGGCAAACATGTTCCAAGCTAACACTATACCGAAACAAAAAAGGGCAGGACGTGACCTCAAACCTACCTAAGGCAGAAATGACATTTCCTAGAGTCACAAGGGACTTGTTTATATTGCCCCCTTCCTTGAGCCTGACCCCAGTGGCACCGGTGGCATCCGCACGCTCACTTCCAGCAAGATCGACCAGGTGGATCTTGCTCACAGTTTCACAAGGCATTTCAGCGTCGAATTTCGCCTGCAGAGAGACATGCACGTGACACTGAAGAGGACAAAGGGCTCCGTGTGTTTCACGATCAGATCCCCATCACTTTCTTCTCCCAGCAGAGATCTCTCAGGTAGACTTTTGGTGTTCATTTGCTTGTTTTATTGGCTATTGTAGTGATTATGAGAACTGCCCAAGTTAAATTAGAAGTCCCACATTGGGACTCTCATGCTTTCTGAAGAACCAGTCCATTTGGCAAACCACAATCACTTGACAATGACCCTCAGGACTGGAACACAAAACAATATAAAGCCAATCCCTAAGAGTAACTGGAAAGAAAAAAAAACTAAATAAACAAGCAATTAGCTTTATTGTTCTGGAAGTTCCAACATTCCAGACACAAAGGCACTTCAGACATGACTAACAGACAGTTATGTAGAATATCATTTGATACCATTTAATAAAGCACATCACATCTTTAAAGATGGGGAATACTAAAACATAAGTTCCCTTGCTCTGGATCCTACCAGAACTTCGTATTTCCAAAGACCGATGTTTTATATTTTTAGCCAAATGCAACAAATCATAATACAAATAGATGTTGATGGACATGTAAACCTTTTATAACTACAGTCAGCTACATACTGGTTAGGCATCCAGCAGAAAACTGGAGAAAAGCCATTGAGCTGCTACAACGCAAAGTGGGGCTCTAACTGAAGTCCCCGCAGGACAGAGAAGCCCAGGGAGCTCTTCTGACCCGCCTTGAAGGGTCAACTCATTTTCCTGCCCTCTGGGCTGCCTGGCTGTCTCTGCTGTGTTCCATGTCAATGTGGAGAGACAACTCCAATCCCTAACACTCGCTAAAACCAGGAAGATTTGCAACTGTGCATACCTGGGGGTGGGGCTTTGGTAACAGACTACTTCCCCTCAGCCACTCCCTGCCACCTTCAGGACACTTCAGGATTCTTATATTAGTGCCTCTGAGTGCTCGCTGTTTTCTAATACTACTCTAATCATAATCAGCATCACCAGAGCCCATAGCGTGATAATGTACTGCGCCCATTTCTCACCTTGGCCTCCAGCTGCTCTGCCTCAAAAATCCATTATCTCCCACTGTGCTTATAACAATGAAAACTTTTGCTTAATTAGACACAGAGCAAGTTTTCTTATGCTAGAACAAGGTGGAAACCTGCTAAATATCTCTAAGGCCACATGCATCAGGACTTTTAAATCACTGTGAGTGCAGAAAGGCGGAGCATACAGCACATGCTCGCCTCTAACTAACAAGGAAGTGACAGTCACCTCTGCTTGCTACTGCTCCTGGTTCAACAATCTCAGTGCTCAGCTGGTGCTAATCAGCAAGAAAGGCCTGAGAGATGGAGCCTCTGCCCCATGGCTGCCCTTACCTGAGTGAACTTGATGGTGAAGATGGCGTGAGACCTACTACTGACGTCATTCATCCCCGTTGCTGCAGTGGTACGGTTGATATTCCCTGCGTCCATAAGTTCTTCCACGTCACTGTAGTTCTGGACTAAATGCTGGGATAAATCTAGAAGGAAACAAGAAAGGCTTGAGAGAATCCTTCAGTTATGTAGTAAAAGAAACCAACTCCCCTCTAAGAATCACGCATGCCTACATATCTGCCGACCTGGTTAGGAATCTGGTGTTGCGGAGCAGTGGTCTGTAATGCTGACTGGGAGCAGGACAAGTTGCTTGGCCTCAGTGGGTTTCAGCAACCTAATCTGAGTGCCCATTACACTCCACTCCACAGACTGTCTAGGATAAAAGCTGACTATTAACATGAACCTCTTAGAAGCAGTCATGGCACAAGGAAAAATATAAAAGCTCCACCCCCAGGAAAAGCCTCATGCATGCCTCACCCTTGTACAACACCTGAAAATGTTTTTAAGCTCTCAAAACTTCTCGCTGTCTCTTTTTTCTTGAGGGGAACGTAGCTCATAGGGTTAAAAGTTTCACTATCTAGGGCTCCTCTGCTTTTTCCCTATGGCAAACTCTTTCTCTCCTTTCTGCCAGGTAACCATTTAACCAGTTTCCCCACACCCTTCAGGACAATCTGTATACACTAAAGCAGTTACACATAAATAAAGTTGCCTTTCTTCCCCCTCTGTGCACGTGGTAGCATCTGGGGTGGGATACAGGAGGTCCTTAGGTCAATCCCATGCACCAGGATAGGATTTTTAGAGTAGTGTATCGTGAATATTGTTGAGTTTCATGCTTTTTCCCTAAGTCCATCTCAGGATGCTCCGTAACAGTTAAGATGACCTGGTGTTCATTTTTAAGGCTGCAGAGAAATGGCTGTATCTCTGAACCACAACCAGTTTAACCAGCCACCTCTTGAGACTACAAATACAAGTAAGGGCTGCTAAAATATTTTGTGCATTGGTCTTTTCAAATGCATGGGAGTGTGGCTACAAAATAAATTCTTGGAGGCAGAACTGCTAAATCCAAAGACATTGGAAATGCTGACAAATGCTCCAAAGCTCTCCTCCACAGAGGGCAGTTGGCTGCAGCGCAGGGAGGATATGAAGCACACTTGGCCCCCGTCCCCTTCCCAGCACCCTCTCTATCCACCCAGAGATGTGACAAGCATCACCTATTGGGGTCTTTCTGCTTTTCTATTATGGTGAAGGAAGCTGAGTCACGCTCCTCCCACCTAAAATTCATCCATAGATCAGGGTGGTGGTATACCCAGTGGCACAAAGCACTGGCCGGGCACACTCAAGGGAGACCCTGGGTCTGATTCCTAGCACCATTGGGGAAAAAAATTACTCTTCTATGCCTTCTGGATCAAATTTTGAAAAAACCTTTCTCTAACATTCTGGAGAAAAAAAAACTGTACCTTGTGATCATGTCATTATTTAGTGTTTCACATGTAAATCCTCAACTTATTTTTCAAATGTTTTGGTATAAAAGTTGAGTGACGAAACTTTATTTTTCTTTTCAAATAATTTATAATCCATACTCCCCAAAGTTTGAATAATGCATTATTTAAAAATGTATAAGAATCATAAGTATAGAGATCAATAGATCTAGATGTTTATACTTTGTTTATTCTGTTTCTTCATATATCAGTTTTATATGTTTTAACATTGGCTATAATAATTAAAGGAAAAGTATAAAACTCATGTTAGACTGAAAGCAATAGGTATTCTATAACAGCCCCAACACACACACACACACACACACACACACACACACACACACCTGCGCACCTTTCTCAAGAAAAATAAAGCTTAAATGCAAATGGAAACTTAAAATATAGATGGGGTCCTGTTGGCAAACTGAGGACCTCAAGGTTAAAAAAAGAGGTGGGGGGGGCTGAAAGAGGTACATCTTCAAACCTATGTGAGAGGGCCAGGGAGCCAGACCAGGCTCCTAGTAGCCCTGCCAGAGACCATATCTCAATTTCAGTTTACTGGAACTGAGCAAGCAATTCTTGGAAAGATTGCAACTCAGGAGCAACCAATCAGCAGGTGCTCCACAGCCTTCTGCTAGTAAAGATAGCTTTCCCCACCCTACTGCAGGAAAGTCCCTAGCCACAGCAAGGAAGCATGCTTCATGGATAATAGCATAAGAAAGTATGATTCCATTAGCAATTAGGTTACTCCCCCAGCAGTTAAAGAGCTCCCTTAGGGAGAGCAAAACCAACCTCCTAACATGCATGACCTGAAACCTTGTGCATTCGTTACTCCTCTCACTGCTGTGATCAAAAATACCTGGCAACGTGACTTAATGGATGAAAGGGTTATCTTGGATCAGAGTTAAAGAGGAGACACACAAGTCAACCACAGTGCGGAGGGCATAGCAACAGAACTAGGAAGCACCTAGTCACTAGTCACATTGTGTCCATAATCAGGAAGCCAAGAACCTTGAATGCTTGTGTTCAGCTTTATTCAGTCTGGGTCCCTAAAACATGGACTGGTGCTACCCACATTAGGGTGAAGCTATCCTATCTCAACTAAAGAAATCTAGATAATTCCTCATAAACATGCCCAGAGATTTGTTTCCATGGTAATTCAAAAATCCCATAGAGTTGACAAAAAGATTAACTGTCACAGCCAGCCTGGCAAGGGCCAGTTCTCTACACCACATTACATGCAACACCCTCCATGACTGGCTGTGCCACAGTTAGTGTTGGGGGAAGGGCCACTAGGAAGAGACCAGAACATTAATGAATTTTTACAATCATGGCCCAGGAACCCCAAAGTACTAACATCAGAATGCCGTAACTTAACACCACAGAGCTGCATCCCAGAAATGATGCCCAGATCCTTTAACCAAGACTGATATTAACTACATGGCCCTGGTTTGCATGGCTATTGCATGGCCCCAGTTTGAACGGATTGCATGACCCAGTTTGCATGGCTAGTGCATGACTCTGGTTTGTATGGCTGTTGCAAGGCCCTGGTTTGCATGGCTATTAATTGCATGACACAGGATACACAACTGAAAGCTATATGCACAGAGGCTCATGCTAACCTCCAAGACCTGCACTTAACCCAGGATGAACTGAATTCCTTCATATGGCATACATTACATGCTAAGAAATTGCACACAGAGAAACTCATCCAAGCTATAAAAGTACTTCTAAATGACAACCTCCACAGCACATCTATGTGCTTCTCTAGCTGTCTCTTAGCCTGCAATGTCCTTGGACTATACTCAGGGAAATATGTTTCTTATTTTAATCTAAAAGGTGAATTCACTCACTGTCTGCCAGACCCTGCCTAACACTGTAGAGGTAGGTGCCCAGTCCAACATAGTAATCCTATCATAACACAGACGCCAAGCACCAAGACAGACCATCTATGGGAACTCTTCTGACAAACAAAAGGCCTGAGACTACCTTCTTCAACCCACCACCATAAGGTCAGTGAAAGTACCTATCGTAGTAAAATGCATCACCACTGAGACACACAGATTTCCAGGGTGTGGCAGTGGGTGTGGATGGGAAAACTAATTTCCAGGCAGTTTTTTAAGCCAAAAGAAATGATGCTGCAGGCTGGAGAGATAACTCAGAGGTTAAGAGCATTGCTTGCTCTTCCAAAGGTCTTGAGTTCAATTCCCA
>LOEQ01001679.1:127218-138363 GCA_001685075.1 Bramus lutescens | reverse complement strand
GCCTGCAGGCATACACACAGACAGAATATTGTATACATAATAAATAAATATAAATATTAAAAAATGATGCATAGGCCTCACAAAATAACCTAGTAAATACCTAGTGAAGTATATATTCACAGAATGAATGTCATAAAGTGGCAGCTCTTGTCACCTTTACACTAATAAAATTCCAAAAGTAAACAACTGTTTAAATTCTTACCATCACCACAGTTTTGTACTTTTCATTTTTACAGCCTCCCAAGGGAGAGCAGGGGAGTGTATGAAGACAAGAAACTTCCTTCTTACCCTCAACGTAAGGCCCTTCTTTAGGATGCTCACGGACTCTTAAATTGAAGGTTTTAGATGACTTCCGCCTAAGAAGATCTCTCACGCGTTCGTTGTAAATTTCTAAGTAGCTAAAAATTTTAAATAGAACAAATTTTAGAAAAACAATGTTTTTAAGACATTATTAATAACAAGCGCATAGGCCTCTGCTGTGTGCTTTACAAGAAGCATGTCACTGAGTCCTTGTAATGGCCCAAAGGTGGGTACTTCATCACCCCACTTTACAGATATGACAAGAGAGGTCCGGGAGACTTTCAATAACTTGCCCAGAGTCCCAGTGGCTCTGTGCACTCCAGGTGGACACTGGAGAGACTCAGTGACAGAAAGGGAAAAGTACTCTGTGACCCTGAGTGACGTGAGGGTGACACGGTGAGGCTCAGGTGAGGAGGGGCAGGCTATTCCTCAGTAGTCTGCAGCCTCACCCTTCCCTCTCAAAGACCTCAGCACAAGACAAGCAGCCTACAGCCTCCAAACTTTACGACTCAGGTCAAGGCCCTACCTGACTTCCGTTCTGAAAGAGGCTTCATCCCATCTGGTGGTTTCACTGATCCGACTGAAGAGCGCTTCACAGATCCGGGGTATTAAACCAGAATCGCCCTGAAGTAGAGACGAAGGGTGTCACAACCATCATACAAACTAGACATGGACTCTGGCGGCCTGGGTCCAAGCCCAAACCTTCCACAAAAGCCCCTATAGGACTGCTTCCTACTTAGAAATGAAAGGATAATGTCTTCTAATTTCTAACTGCTATGATTGGGAGAATACATGTTTATTGGATGTCAAGCCAGCTAACACTGGTTTGAAGGATAAGGAGACTTGTTCTCTACCAAGAATATAGTTTATAATATAGAATAAATCCTAAAAATATCTGGTTAAGTAACAAAGCAGGGATAATACATACCAAAATAAATTTTATAGAATCCTCCAGATAGGCATCTTAAAATGTAGGTGGCAGGAAAATGTTAAACTATGGAAGACAGGCTTCCTTTGGTAGAACCAATCCCTGCATGGTTCCTCATAGGAAGAGCAAATCCACCATATCACCAAGCAATGTGGGTATATAATCATAGTTCAGTAGCATGAGCAAGGCTGCAAGCAACACTCTGTGGACTGGCTACTTCTATGTAATTTAACACCAACTAGAGTAATCTGACAGGAGGGAGCATCAATTGAGAAAATGCCTCCGTAAGATCAAGCTCTAAGCAGACAAGGGTATTTTCTTAATTAGTGATGGGGGAAGGCCCAGTCCATTGTGGGTGAGGCCAACCCTGGGCTGGTGGTCCTAGGTCCTATAAGAAATCAGGCTGAACAATCCATGGGAAGCAAACCAGTAAGCAGCATTCCTCCATGGCCTCTTCATTAGCTCTTGCCTCCAGCTTCCTGCCCTGCTTGAGTTCCTGTCCTGGCTTCTGGCATTGTGGAAGTGTAATCCAAATAAACCCTGGCCCCCACACCTGCTTTTGACCTTGCTGGTTTATCATAGTAACAGTACCCAAACCAAGACATTGTGTATCAGGCAAAATGCTCTCACTAGGAAACCCAGACCTCAGAGCACCCATGCATTCTTGGGCAATCCTTTCCTACCTCCATTCAACTCCACCTTAAAGAATTTAAGAATTACAAAGGGTGCTGCTTTAAGAATTATTCCCTTTGTACCTACCATTTCATTGGTACAAGCTGCTACTAGGGAAAACTGATACCTCCACCACAAGTTTTCATTCTTACTTTATAATACATAAGCAGAATGCTGAAGCTGTACTTACCTACAAGGGCAGAGAAAAAGCACCTGCCATTTAGGAATGCTCTGTAAAGTCTTATATAAAGTAGCTAGTAGAAGACTGACATGCAAATTTCATTTTTAGAGTTTTTTCCCTAAAGTTCAGCAGGAAACCAAGAAGAGAAAAATGATGATTAAAGTGAAATGGGAAATTTGAGGTGTGCTCCCTCTCTCTCCCTTGTTCTTCCTGCCTTCCAGCATGGCATACAGCTCAGTGCCATATTTCCTATGTAAACACAAAGTCTGTATTTGAGAAGCCGGGTTCCAGTCACTGAAATGATGTCCTAGAGAGCTGTTCCCCAGAAATACCATGCTTTCATGACCACCAAATCTTGATACCACTGTGCCTACTGGCAAGGGGCCCTAAAGCCACTTACAGTGTCTACATTTAGAACATGCCACAGGTTTGGCCATTTTGAGCAGAGTTTTTGCTGCCGCAGGAAAAAATAAATAAATATACATCACTGTATGTCTTAAGTACCTTTCTGTGTGTTGTTTTTGCTTTTTGTGTTTGTTTGTTTGGTGTGTTGTTAGAGATCCAGTCATGGCCTTGAGCTGTGTAGGAGTTCTACCCCTGAGCTATGAAGCTGCATTCCCAGTTCCTAAGCTCCTAGGGCTGGTCTGCAATCATCCTACATTAGCCTCCCAAGAAACTGGGATTATAAGTGCATGCCATGATGTCCAAATTCACTGTATCTATGGGTCACTTCTCCATGTTCCAGGGCAAATACAACCAGTGGCTGTTACTTTACATGGATTAATGACTAAACTGTGTTTATAACATGAAAGCCGTGAGGGCTCTGCAATGCCAACTTCTCATGCATTTGCTGGACTTATGTAACACCTTTCCATCAAAAAGTTAGATTTTCCTTTTTACACTATTCTTAGGGAAAACGTTCTGAATAATTTAAAAAAGAACAGACTTTGGTAATTTTATTCAAACTGTTATGCTGGCAGAAAAGAAGAATAAATTACTTTCTTGATAAGATTATAAGGCCTTTAAAAGGAGAAACGAACTGGGACTTGCACCCATTATTCATGCTTATAACATAAAACATTTCTAATTTCAAATCTCTCCAAAGAAATTTAGTTCAACTTAATACTGAGTTTTATCTTATTACTAAAGGAAGATCAGAACAGGAAGAGTTGGTGCAGATCTAGTAGATAAGAGATAATTTTATCGCTCCAGAGAAAGATAACAAGAAATTTCCTTCCCACACAGCACATAAACAACTAAACAACATACAGAATTTCCCATCATAGTGTAGGACTTTCCGGATCCAGTTTGCCCATATGCAAAGACACAAGCATTATAACCTTCAAAGGCAGATTTCACGACATCTGTGCCCAGAGTTTTGAAAACCTAAAAGAAAAAAATATATATGCATATATATTAACATAAAGAATGCAAGTACTGTGGATTTTAATAAAAGTTCCTGCAGTGTTGACAATATTCTTGAATGTTACTTTCATCTTTAGAGATTACAGCATAAAAATAAATCACTGCTGAGCTGTAAATACAGAATATGTATGCACCCCAGTTTTTAATCAAAAGTAAACTCTCCAAGCAAGCAAAAAGCAACACCGTCCTTTTTCCTACTTAAGTTAGCAAATGATTTTTGAAATATAAATGTAAACAAGGCCAAGTGGCAATTGTGTCTAGAAGCAAAGATTTTAACACAAGATGTTAAAATTCAGAACTGCATATTGTGTAAAGCTATTCATCTTATCCAAGCCTCTAGAAATTAATATTCAAAACCTAAAAGTCACAGTAGCCAGAAATTATTGTCTGAATCCTGCCAAATCAAAGCCTTCATATCTCAGGGCCAATGTTTTTTCCTCAAGATGAGTCTCGAGGAGATCTGGGGTAGCAGAGTGCTGGGGGCAGGGTGTTGAATGGCAGGGCTCTCTCATTACTAGGTCCTGGCATGTTTTCTGTTTAGATACTTGTTCAAATACTTGTAGACATGGAGGGGAGACAAGTGGGTCACATCCACAACCTGCGTTTGTCTCAGACCCCACTTAACTGCTGTTTGGGGGTAGAGGATGAAGCACAAACACCCCAGGAACACAGCTAATGTAAACGAGACAGATTAACATATGGAGTGCCCCAATTTGGTGATGTCTCAATGTCCTCTAAGTGTAGCACACCAAGGCCCCCTAAACATCTCTGCTACAAAAAGGAAGGGCATTTTGGCAGCTAGAGATGGCAGAGCTGGGGAAAAGGGAGCAAGTGGGATGACCACAGTACAAGATGGGGACTTCCACAGCAATGAGCCCTCTGAGTCAAAACCAGGAGATCCAGAAAGCTATTTCCCCCAAACTATCCAGGGCAGCAAATCCTAGGCTATGGTGGCCATCAGATTACCTGGAGAGCTCTCAAGAGTCCCAGTGGCCAGGCCAGCAACCCCGTCCAGTGAAATATGACTCTCTGTATGAACCCAGAAATCAGTACACTGCAAAACTTCTCAAGTGAATATTGTATCCCTGATCACAGCAAAGTCTGCTGACAGTTCAGCTGCCACACACAGTGTAATAAAAATACAGCTAAATGGACTCGGGCTTTCTCCCTCCATCCTGTTCACAATTCCTTCAGATACATCAGTAAAACTTTGCTAACTACAATTTCAACTGAAGTTCTTCCACAAATGGCTACAGCCACCTATTCTCAGTTCATTTTTATCCATTTCAGCTTTAGACACTGTTATTTTCTGATTGTATTATCATAGTCTAAGGACTTATTCAATACACAGCAGTGACAGCAGCTCACATTTCCTGGGCACTGTCACAGGTTCATGTAGTAATTCAATGGGGACAATGCTACAACCCCTCAAATGAGGAAGCTGACAGGGAAGGTCAGATCAGACCCTGGCCAGTGAGTGGCAGACCTGAGGCTGCACCTCATTACTGGGCCCCACATCCTCTAAATTCACCAGACCCTGGTGCTAGCTGGAAGGATGTATCCCCAAACTTCTGTGAAGCTAGAACCTCAGGGAGACTTAGGGATCCAGATCACGGGCTTGGGTCTCCTTTCACTAATATATATGAACTACAAGTAAAAATTCTATTTCTCTAATTCTCTCAGATTGAAGCAAAAACAAAGTCTTTCACAGGCAATTCAGAAAATAAGAAAGGGGCATTTCTCATAATTTAGACAAAGCAATCACAGAAAACAGTTAAACCAAACTCAAATGTCTCCAAAATCTGACCCCGTCTTTCGCTGGCCCTAGGAAAACTGGCCCAGAGCTCCGTGGAAGAACTGATCTCTACCCTTGGGAGAGATGGCCCCACTTCTCACCACAGGCCAGGGATAACCTAGCCTGCTGACTTTGCAGTAGGAGAGCTGGCTCCGCCCCCTTGACTGAGATGGATGCACCCAGAGGCCAAGACTGCCCAGCTCAGCTACCACCCAGTACCACAACCAGGCCTTGGGTTGGCCCACCCTAACATCTACCCCATCTAGGACCTGCTGGAGCTTGTGAAAGGACTGGTCCTGTGGAATGATAAACACAAGGGTGGCAGCAGGTTATCCCAGGGGAGTTTGGGTGAAGATCCAGTGATGATGGTGTACCAGAGACCAGAGGCCTTGAACCAAACCAAGGACACTCCATGTTATTACTCTGTTTACAAGTGGGTGGCTTTCTGACAGACTCATGAGCCCCAGTAGGTGCAATGGTAGGACAGATGGAGAACAGGTAGGTCTGCAGGGGACACCAGGTCTAGCTCAGCCTCAGCACCAACCAACCCACCCATCATGGACAGACAGGAATACAGAAACAGGCACTGTCATCTTCTCCAGAGGCTCCCGTGGCACACTCCCACCACCCACTGATTTGGCATCTACTACCATATCAAATGGGAGGTCATATTCAAGAGACGGATGAGTCCATTAGCACCAAACCCTCACTAGCCCAGTTACCCCAATCTGCCTTGCTATGTGTGGAAATGTTTTAAGCTCTTTTCAAAAGTGACCCAAGTTCTCCCAGGGCCTTGCCAGTGGGGAATCAGCCACAAGAGGGCACTGCTGAAACAAAGACACGACTAGGAAGCCTGGCAACTGAGAGATTATTGGTTTCAAGTTTCTCCAGGGTGAATTAAAAAGTAAGGGGTATGAGAAAGATCAAAGCCTCCCATTGGAGTTTTGAAGAACCATTAAGAAAATTAAGACCGTATTTAATGGTCTTTAATTTACAAGACTGTGGGTTTAAATTGCTCATTGATTTTTTTTCCTAATTCTAAAATGATGGCTTGTTTTTAGACTCAAAGGAAACTTTATATTTGTGGACATGATATATTTTCTCAATATACTTTTAGACCAAAGCATAAGAGGAAAGACAGAGGAACGGCAAGCACTGTGCTGGCTTCATAACCACTCTGCTTACCTCAGTCCTCACCAGCAGCCTCAAGAGCTGTGTAGACAACGCTGAAATCTTCACATGAGTGCTAAAATGAGGGGTGAGGGGGAATATCTTTCTATTTTACAGATAATTGCTTTTCCTGCATCTACGACGGCTTATTAGCATGGTTTAGTAGTGTGTAGTTTGGAAATTCCACAGAACAATCCCAGGTTACTCTCTGTAAGAGTTCTTGTAGCACCAAGAAGAAATGAAGCGCGGCATTTTCTTTGTGGGCAGAAAGTTTTACACAATCTAGTACTCTCTTTAAACTCTGGACATTGGATTTTAGCCTTCAGGGAGAAGAGCTACACTTGTTTTTACATTCCTCACCCTGATCACTGTACAGCCCAGGAAGTTATCACCTGCTCCCACAAATTAACCATTTACAAAGTAGGTCCTTTCCCAGCCAGGTCCTGTGGTCACACAATGCTCTCCATCCCTCTGTGTAGCCCACTGTTCCCAAAGACTTCAAATTCAAGTAAAACATAGGCATCCAAAGGTTCATTAAATAGGTTAAAAATAAAGATCCTTCAAGGCTTTTCATTCATCTTATGTTTGAAGACATTCTGGAGATCACTACAATAAATTGGTTTTCACCTTAAAATTCTAGTTCCTGTCACTTAATTCCCGTATGTGCAGCACAGCATCAATCTGGGTCCCACAACCACAGTTTTCTATGCCAGATTCCTCACTGTCAGTGTAGACAGACCAGCCACCTTGATCCCAAAGTCATCCTCACTTTCTCACTCATCACCCTTCATTTACTGGTGCGATAGGAGGCTGTCCTCTCTTCCCGCCTTGAAGCAGAAATAATTCCTTTTCTCCCACACAAAAACCTTCCAGTGGAAACCCCGCCTCCCCTCACATCAGCACCACGCTCAACTCTCATCCTATTGAATGGCAATCTGCTTATGAACCTGAATAAGTTGCTAAAGTTCACTGAACGTCCTGACAAAGAAAACTGGAGTCAAAATTCACCTTATTTGGTTCTTTGGAGGCTATAACACAATAGAATATTAAGCATGTCTCACCCAAGACAAACCCAAATATCAGTTTCTCTTCAACTCCTTTTTCTACAGTTTAATTCTCCCTTCCCCTTTACTGATGTGTGAATCCACTGCTTCTGAATAAAATCACTGCAGTACTCCATCCTCAACAGCTGCATTGCCTCTAAAGGTCAGGCTCTCCTCCACAAACCACTTCTAAATCAGAAACATTCTTTAATGTAAAAGTATATGCAAAACACTGCAGATCTTGCCCAAAAGATATATAGATGATAGACAGAATCATCTATCCATATATATATATACATATAGATAAATATCCATATATAATTATCTATCTTTATATACATACATATATATGGATACATGTATATGTATGTATATATGGATAGATACATATTCATATATGTGTGTATGTATAGATGATTATATTAATCTATCTATCTATCTATCTATCTATCTATCTATCTATCTATCTATCATGATTCTGAGTTGGGTGTGGTGGCTCACATCTAATCCCAACATGCAGGTAGGGGTTGGTGGTAGTGGTGATCTTGAGAGTTTACATTCTTACACGTTCCCAGGCAATACCACTAACTCTGATGTAAACCCCCACTAGTGTTTTCATGCTCTAGTTTTCAGGACTACAATCAAGGTCAAGAACATCCATGTTAACATAAGAAGAGCTGAAATAAGTACCTATGATATGTAAGGGAGCACTGAGAAGACAGGGAGAGGCCCAGTGATGAAGCCCAATGCTGTACTTCAATTAGCACTGAAACCATGTTCTTCCACCTGTGTTAGTGTGCTCACCTCTGCTCCAATGTCCTGCTTTTGCCCACCCAGGAGTATATGCTTGTCTTTCTGCTCTAATGAAATGTCACAATCAGTGTTTTGAAGTTCATCTGAGAGAACCTTGTTCTCACCTGTGTGGACCACATCTATTTGTTTCTTGAGCAAACACTAGTATCAGTCTCAGCTGTACATTCTGGAGAAGCACTCCTTCTAGAATTCTTTCTATAGCTTGTAACGATCCAAAAAAGCAGACAAAATGTGGCTTTGGTTTGATATTTATTTCCTATGCTCTGACCCCTGGAGGACTCAAGGCTAAGGGATCTATTTGCAAGACTTAAATATACAAATGTCACATTCCCAACATCAAATGTTGCATCTGAATCTTTCACAATGAGATCAGTGTTACAGTTCTGAAACCATTCCAGTTATGATCATCACAGTTATGATCATCACACTCAAAATGGTAAAACAAAAAAAACTTTATATGATTGAATTATCCAAATTATATAAACATTTCCATTGATAATTAAAAAGCTGAGTTACAACATCCTTAGCCATCAGAGAAATGCAAATCAAAACAACTCTGAGATTCCATNGTGCTCAACTATGTTCATAGCAGCATTGTTTGTCAAAGCCAGAACCTGGAAACAACCTAATGCCCCTTGACTGAAGAATGGATAAGGAAAGTGTGGTACAATTACAAAGCAGAAAAAAATGACATCTTGAAATTTGTTGGCAAATGGATGGATCTAGAAAACATCATATTCAGTGAGGTAACCCAGACCCAAAAAGACAAATATTATATGTAATCACTCATAACTGGCTTTTAGACATAAACCAAAGAAAACCAGCCTACAATTCACAATCCCAGAGAACCTAGACAACAATGAGGACCCTAAGAGATACATACATGGATCTAATCTACATGGGAAGGAGAAAAAGACATGATGATATCCTGAGTAAATTGGGAGCATGGGAACCTTGGTAGAGGGTTGAAGAGGAGGGGAAAGGAAGGGAGAAGAGAAAAGAAAAATGTATAGCTCAATAAATGCAATAATAATAAAAAATGACATACACACACACAAAAAAAGCTGAGTTACCAAATGCTAATTTTATATCAATTAAATTCGGCAAAAAAGTAATAAATTTGTTTGAAGTGCTTTAGGGCAAGACTGTTTGCCCTGATTTAAAAACAAAACAAAACAAAACAAAAAAAAAAAACAAGATTTTGAGATTGTCATACTGTACCATTTCCTGTGAAACATAATCTGGACTCTTAGTGTCAGCAGAATAAAAAGAGAAGTCATAAGTGAAGGTCTTGGTCCGTTCTCTGCCTGAGTCCCCAGTTCCTCCTTCTGGTATCTAGAAAGTGACAATAATAATAAGAAAATGAGGTGGTAATAACAATAACATAAAGTATAATGTCATTTAACAAGCAATCAAATTAGGAGACAAAATCTGTGACTAAAAAACCATAAAATGATTAATGTTTGGAGCACATATACACTAATCAACACTTAATTCCTATTAGTCTCCCTAAAGAGTGATTAAAATAAATAAGTAAAACATGAGAAGTCCAGGATCTGTATTATAACCATCAGCTATAGTCTTTACTAATATAATTATCTTACATGAACACAATGCCCAATCAGACTCTGTCTGCTTATCTTGCATGACTCTTTGACTGTTTCCTCTATGATGGCCCCCCAAAGCTGGACATTATACAACTTCAAAGGTGCTGGACACTGATTCTGGCAAAAGCAGTGCCCTCTGGAGCTGTGTGATTTGGTGGCCTGTTGAAAACTTCAAGTCAGATGTCTCCTCTTCCATGAAGCTTCCCTAATAATCCATCTAGAAATAATTTCCCCCTCTTTTCTGAATGAGAACTCTCCTAAGATTTCCATCCTCTGAGTTTAAATTAAACCCACAAACCATTCATATGTTCCCAGAACCTTTTACCTTGGACATAAGGCAAAATAGCTTCAATGAACAGTGTACTTTTTAATAATTGACTTCTTTTTTAAACAAATTGTTTAAAAAAATCAATGAAAACAACAGTTTGTTAAAAATGAACATTTCCCACAGGTGCAACAGTGGCACAAACGTTATGGAGGTGACCAACCACTGATAGGATTCAAGGCCACTCCACAGAAGGAACTGCATGGCTGGTACAGTAAAGCTGGATAGGACCCGCAAGTTGGTGTGCTCACAGACCCTAAAGGTAAAACCTACTACTATTACTTTTGCTAAATGTACACACTATCAAACTATCTTCTAAATTTATATTTTTATATCCACAGATTAGTTTGGTTCTCAGATATCTTCAAAGAAGTTTCTTTGTTCAGTGAATGGTAGTTAACACAGGAACTCACAACTGATCAACAACACACAGAGAAAAGGTATCTATGGAGTACTCAGCCCCAAATGGGATGTCTATACCACATGCCCTCCTCAGAAGATTCAGTGACCATTACAGAAAAAGCACAGAAAGATTTTAAGAGCCAGAGGTTGGGTGAAACAATGTCTTCTAGACAGGACAGGACCAGACCACTTCATTCACACAGCTATAGCTAGCTGTTAAAACCTGCACAAGATCAAGCCCATCAACATCCCAGCCAGGAGGATGAAGGGTTCTTTAGGAGCTACCAACAGTAGCTGGATGTCTATTCTCTTTAATGGTGTAGCCCCTGGTAGGTAGATCATGTTCCAGTGGTCCCACAACCATGAGTATAGAGGCAGTACAAACTGGACACAATGGATTATATTTTAAAGATAGATAGATAGATGATGGATGGAAGATAGATAGATGATAGATAGATAGATAGATAGATAGATAGATAGATAG
>LOEQ01001679.1:96119-108207 GCA_001685075.1 Bramus lutescens | reverse complement strand
TTGGACTTCCCACAGGGCAGGGAACCCTGACTGCTCTTAGGACTGGACAGGGAGTGGGAGGGGGAGGGGGAAGGAAATGGGAGGAGGGGAGGAGGTAGAAATTTTTATTTAAAAAAAAAACACTCTCTGCATCTCCAATTCCATTTCGCTTTATTGACTGAAACACATTTCTTTCTCTTGGGTTGGGTTCATGCCCTGTTAGCAGCTCTCCTTGTCAGGTCTCCCACAACTCTGGCATCTCTACACATCTTGGGTACATCAAGCCAATCCAAGCTTCAACTTCATGGCTTTACTCAATGGTCTCTCTACTAGGCCTCCATTTAGGGAGACCCCTGACACATGCCTGGCCTCAGCAACTTAACTCTTTTCCAGAACTCCTATCTTTTATCCTTAACTCTAAACCCCGAACCACATGGGCAAAGCTGCCAAGTTCTCCTGCTGGATAGAATTGAAATAACTCTCCCCCTCCCCCCGCCATTCAAATACATCTTAACCAGCTTTCTGTCTTTCACTGCCTAGGCTTGGCTCTCCGGAAACTGACTCTGTAGACCAGGTTGGCCTCAAACTCAGAGACCTACCAGCCTCTGCCTTCCCTTCCCGACCCCATGCTGAGATCAAAGGTGTGCCCCCACCACACCCCCTATAAACTTTTCTTATTTCCTTTTCACAAACAGGAAACTTGTGGAATCTTGCCCCCTTGAGAACACCACTCCCTTTATTCCATTTCTTAATCTGTTTATCTCCTTGAACACAGGATTTAGC
The DNA here is from genome assembly GCA_001685075.1 of Bramus lutescens. Lineage (NCBI taxonomy): Eukaryota > Metazoa > Chordata > Mammalia > Rodentia > Cricetidae > Bramus > Bramus lutescens. The sequence continues at coordinate 107,445 of LOEQ01001679.1, read as the reverse complement.
TCCATTCTATTTCCTAGTGCTCTTTTTCTCCTCAAAACTTACATTTTATAATTTATCCTGCTAAGCTTGCTTCATTCTAACTCTTTATAAGTATGAACACTGGTAAACACATGAAAGAGTCTATTCTAGGCTGTTTGAGAGGTTCTCTGCCAATAGAATTAATTGAAAACTCTTCACTTTAGCTCAGGCAGACTATTCAGACAAGGGCAAAAGGCAGCCACTTTCTTCCCCAAAATATCACAAGAATGATCTCTAGGCAAACACACTAAAATTCTCCTCTGAAACCTCCTGAGTGAGCCCGACAGTCCAAACAACTCTTAGCACCTACCTCTGTCGTCTATGCTCCTACTACTATGGCACATTAAGCAGTGCTTAAAGATTTCCACTGCTTCTCAAATCCACAGTCCCAAGGTCTATATTACTCTAAACAAACAAAAGCATGGTAAGGCCTATCAAAGCAATGGCCTAGTCCTTATACCTACCTCTGTCATACCTAGGGTATCTACCGCTATAAACCTAGGGTATCTATCATGACCTGGCAACTCTTATCAGGAAAACATCTGATCAGGTTGGCTCACTTACAGTTTTAGAGGATTAGTCCATTATCACCATGATGGGGTTCGAGGCAACTCAAAGCCCCTCCACCCACCCACAGTGAGATATTTCCTTCAACAAGGACATACCCACTCCAACAAAGCCACAACTACTAAGAGTGCCACTCCCTATGAGCTTATGGGGGTCAATTACAACTACCACAGTGCCCCCAGGGAAAGCCTGCCTCTGGAGTGTGGCTATCCTTTCAGCACTGGGCCACTGATGTCATCAGAAGCAGATGACACCAGTCCACCTCCACAGTTCACCTTCACTGGCAGGTACAGGCTGCTGTTCTCAGTGCTAATGGGAGGGAACAGGTCACCTGAGTGCAAGTTCTTTCCTGACACTCTAACCTTGGGATTAGGTGAGCAGAAAACTAAGCCAAATGGCGTTGGAATGGCTTGCCTTTTTATGAGCACTCGGGCCAATTCTAATCTGTTCTTGGATTATAGACCTTGGACCTGGTATGTAAGCAAGTGTTAAGGTTTTGAATGAAAATGGAAATTGGGACTATTAAAATACCTAAAATTCCAGATATTGTCAAGAATTATGCATAAAAGAAGCAGCCAGATCGCAGTTCAAGATGACAGCTTTCTTCTCCCTTAGCTTCTCTTCTCCACCTCTCTGGCTACTTACTTGCTAAACTGAGTTCCTAAGACAGGAGCTAAGTCCACTGTGTTCACAGTGCCTAACACAATACTCTGTACCTTGTGGGTGACTGAGGTTGGTTGCTGAGTGACCATTTGGATGACCTTGACCATATACCTTGACCTTGTCCTCATATGCTATTCCACATTTTTTTTCAAGATCCCTTAGCAGTTCTCTAGCAGAAGTCCAAGTAATCTCTAGAAAACATATTAGGTAAGGCTATCCCATGTTCATCCTTCCACACTTAAAACAAAGTCTAAAGTCTTACTGTGGGTTAGTGTAAGTCCTGCATACTCCCTACCTCACTGCACTCACCTTTCTGGCCTCCTTTATCTACTGCACATTCCAGACACCCTCCTTCTACAAGCCCTTGTACTGTCTACTTCTGTCTAGAATGATTACTCCAGAGGGATTTGCAACCCACCCTGACCTTACATCCTTCAGCAGTGTAAACAGCAGAGCTGTTCCCAGATCACAGTAATCTGTAGTTCTTACCTCTTTCTGTGTTTTGTCTTTTGTCCAGAACTCTCGCTGCCTGCCTTTACATAGCAACCCTATAAATGACCCTAGGTCTGCACTGCCCAACATAGCAGCTACAAGGCACATGTGCTACTGGGATAAAGTTATACTGTAAATATCACACACCAGATATCAGACTGAAAAAAAAAAAAGGTCAGACTTTCCTTGTTGCTCATTGTGTTGACTGCATATTGAAATGACATTCTGAACATATTAGGTTCCATAGATCATCATGTTTTTTTCCTACTTCATTTTTTCTGTACTGGGAATCAAATGTAGGGCTTACACATGAGCAAACACTCTATCACTGAATCACATCCCCAGCTACCTCTTCAGTTTTTTAATGTGGTCACCAAAACCTTTTAATTCATGTCTGTGATTCAAATTGCACTTGTAATAGCATGACATGGAATATATGTGTTATGGTTTAAATAAAATGCTGCAGGTCCCCAAGTGGTGCAGTGGACAGTGGGCCATGAGACCACGTCACAGGTCCCTGAGCAGCAGCAGGCAGTGGGTCCCGAGAAGGCAGCCAGGTCCCAGGCAGGGAGCCGCGTGGCAGGTAAGAGACAGAGACAAGCACGCCACACAGAGTGAAGTTGGATATTTATTTAGTGGGTTATGGAAGGAAAGGAGAGAAGGGGGAAGAAGAGAGAGAGAGAGAGAGAGAGAGAGAGAGACGAAGGGGGCAAAGGGGAGAAGTGGAAGAAGGGAAAGACAGAAGCTGCCTCTGAGAGAGATAGAGACAGAGAGACACACACAAAGGAAGGGACTCAGGTTGGAAGCTGAAGATCAGCTTGCCTGGGGGATGGGGAAGGGAGTGGGCATGTCTTGTCTCTTAAAGGACAGACCATTACAATGTCACACAATGTACAATGTGCCTGGGAAATAGAAAATTCTTGTGTCCTGTTTACCAACAAATCTGCAAATGTAGAGAAGAAACTCTGCACCCAAAGACACTCAGCAAAGGCACAATAACTGTAAGACCCTCTCAGCAGAACCTATCTTGCAGTATCCTGGTCAGAAGTTCCCTCCTTCCAGAAACTTTTCTCAACTTGGCTCTTGTCCCCAACACCTAGAAGAGGGATTAGTACATTTGATACATGAGTCCATCCATTAGCCAAGCTTACCATAACTGGGTGTTCTTATGCATCATCTGCCTCATTTAGTTGTCACAGTAATATTGGAAGAGAAGGAAGAAGGCGACAGACTACTAGACTCAAATTTCAGAAGATTTGAGGCTCAGAGAACTGAAATAATGTAAAATGAGCAAGTGGCAAAGCTGGAATGCAAACTCATGTCTTCAGCTTCCATCCCTGGCAGCAGGCCCTCCACCTGGGGCCCAGGTAGCAGCTGGCAGATAGCATCACACAGAGAGATAATCTGCTTGGCCTGCACTGTAGTCTATCTGCTTCTTTGTTTTAGGCATAATTCTTGCCAATATCTGAAGCTTCAGAGATTTCAATAGCCCAGACTCCCTGTATCATTCATGATGTGAACACCTACTTACATGCCAGATACAAAACCAGTAATCCAAGAAGATGAAAACAGCCCCATTGCTCTTGTCGGATTCAGAAAATAAACCATTCAATAAAATGCGCAAGGTGTAATTGTGACAAGTGCCACGAAGAGGAGAAGCAGAGAAGACGATAGAAAACACCAGAACGGGGATGATTCCTTTGGTGGGTAAACGGAGAAAGATCACACTGAGGAAATGATACCTGACCACAACTTTGAGGAGGGAAGGGGGGTACTATGTGCACATCTGGGGAAGGATTCCTCCAGCAGATGGAAGTGTGAAGAATGGAGAAACACCATCCTCCTAGACCCTGGATTCAGAGGACACAAACAATGTCCCTTTTACAATGTAGAACTGTCACTGGAAAATGATCTGCAGTCAGTAACTACTGTTTCCCGCCCACTCTGCATGCAGATATAGCCATGTGATCAGTTCCCACCAAAGGAAAGTAATGCTAGTGTGTGTTTTCTACACTCTAGCTGCCCAAAAGTGGGTGTGCCTCCTCCACCCTCTCACTACCTTCTGCATCCTTCCACCAATTACACAGAAATAACACTAAGGACCCCAAGACTGGGGCTCCAGGGAACCCAAGAGAAAACTCCTGCCAACCAGGAATCATAGCAGTGGTCTGCTGACATGAGTGTGTTTATACTGGAGTCACTCAAATATGTAAACAAATTTTATAGTTGGGGACACAAGGAACTGTATTAAAGGGTCACAGCATTAGAAAGGTTGAGAACCACAACATTAAAGGAAAGGCAGTCCCCAGTCTACATAATGGACCGAGCCATTTCTGAGGAATGTCATCCATTTTCAGTCATAATATATGCCAGGGCAGGCAAAGTTGGTAGAAAAACAGGGAAAGGTGTTTCACATGACAACCAAATGTAATGTAGGATCTTGGACTAGATCCTGGACAAAATATAGGTCTTAACTGAGCAACCCGAGAAGCCTAAACAAAGTGATCCTATCACCAATAATACATTACTTTCATAGTTTCAACCCTAATACTATGGCGTTATGAATTAGACATGAGAACTCAGGTATTTTTACAGTATTTCAACATGAAAAGTTAACAATATTTCAAAAAAAAAGAAAAGCACATTATTTAAATCATCTTCTGCAGGAACCAATCATACCCACTAACAGTATTTTCCTGATTGTCCTATTTGAACAAGCCAATAATAGCTCACATGAGGACAAAATCTTTAAAAAAGCAGGGGGGGTGGAGACAGATCAGAATCTACTATTCTTTTTTCTAACATTTCTGTGTGTACAAATGTGTTCATGTATGTGGCTGCATGCACAGCTACTGTAAGCATATGGAGAGAGAGGAGACTTGCGAGTCACTTCTCCCCCTCTACCATAGAGGTCCCAGAGACCTACCTCAGCCATCAGGCTTGGTGGCAAGTGCCTTTAACTGCAGAGCTATCTCACAGCCCAGAATCTACTTTTCAAGAGTTTATCTCAACAGAATTTTCACCCTGAAGCTAGTCTTCATCACATTGAATCAGTTTCTCTTAGAAGTTTCCTGAGAGACTTCAAGTCCCCTTGGCAGGGAGCTTATGAAGTCATTTACCTGTGCCTCAGGCAGAAGTGACAAACAGAGTCACTGAGATTCTGAAAATGAGAATCAGCAGGTGCACTGTAGGGTGATCTCACAGGGCCAAGAGGGCCAGGAGATGGAAGCTCAGGAGAGCAGCCCCTGTGATGGGCTCTGACCCCTGAACCCGGAAGAGTTGGTGATTCTCTTCCTGAGTGTCTCAGTCCTCTGGGGACCTTTCACTGCCCAGCTCAGCCCCAGGGAAAGAGAACTGCCCTAGACAACAACTGTGGCACTGTCTCACATTCAAAGTTCGTATTTTACCAGCTTCTCTAGACAACAATTTCACACACTTGTGCTTTTCAGGATATGTATCATATAACTGGTTTAGCAGGTAACAGACATCTTTTTTAGATAATGGAGTTGAGAGCAGAAAATAGCAATGTGCACTGGACTGGGAAATGCCTTGCTGTAGAGCTGTTAGAGCACACCATTCAGAACAATCAGTAGTAGCCCTTCCAAAACTTAAAACACCTTCATTTCAAAACCATGAAAATCACTCTCCACTAGGAAGAGAGAAACTGCCATAAATGACCCTTACAGTCACAATGATTTTATCAGGAGACCTGGGATAAACCTTTTGTGAGCAGCAGGTGTAATCTGAAGTGAACTATCCTTCTACACAGAAGTATCTCTCTCAAGATAGTTGCTAATTACAAAGAAAAAAAGAAACAATACCAGGGCAGGAATCAAATGGATGATGTGCTAACCAGGTAATCAAAGTCAGCATTATCAGCAATAAGACATAGTGATATGCAGACAATGTATACCACAGGAAAAGTACAAAATCACTTATGTGGTGCTCTTGCCAAAATGCATTAATTCAAATGAATCATAAAAATCACCAAAACCAATTGAAGATCATTCTAATGTACTTGTGTGTGAAATTCTCCAAAAAAAAGTTTAATTCCGATGAAAAATGGAGAAAAAAACCCATAAGAGAAGCCCAAACTCTGTCTGAGGCCATTTATGCAAAGATGCCAACGACGGGACACGTTGATCCTGAACTGGATCGTAGACTGGGAAATATAAGGAAGCGAGCGAAATGCCAATAGCATCTACTCAGCAGCGCTGTGCCAATCTAAATCTCTTGGCTTTTGATCACTGTATCATGTGAGATACTAACATTAGAGGGAAGGTGGGTGGCAAGCTGAAGAGTACATGCTTACAACTTTACTTAAGTCTAAAACTATACCAAAAAAAAAAAACACTTTTTCTGTGGAAAAGACAAGAGTAAGCTATCTCATATCATTTAAGCACAGTATACATTGTACCTCCAATTCTCTAACCTTAATGGTTAAAGCATGACAGTGGCTATGCAAATTCCATATAATAAATGTAATAAATGGCAAGGGTGTGAAGCTATAATCCTTTGCCCAAAACTTACATGCTTTTAACAGCTAACAAGAATGGTAAGATTCCCTTTTCTCCTCACAGACAGCAACATGAGTGATCTACAGAGGTGAAGGCCATGGAGCCCTGGTTCCTTACAGGTTCCTTACAGGCATTCACAGCAAGCAAAGATAGGGTAGGGCAGATGGGGGCTGACATTAATGCAACAACATTCCCTGAGTGCTGGAGTCTGCAGGTACATTTTGTAAGCCCTGAGAAAATGCAAACAAGACCCACATGGTTTCTGGTTCTTGTGAAGCTCATGTAAAAGAGGAGCAGCAACAGGATACATCACACATGTGCACAGACATGGAAAGTTAGAAGATACTACGAAGCCCGAAATCCAGAGGAACCTGGTCACAGGTTCCTGGAGGAAGGGGCATTTGAGTCAGGCTCCCACTCTGATCCTCAGGGTTTTGTTTTTGTTNTTTTTTTTTTTCGGTTTTTCGAGTTACTGTTTCTCTGGAGCTTTGGAGTTTGTCCTAGAATTAGCTCTTGTAGACCAGGCTGGCCTCAGCCTAGAACTCATAGAGATCCACCTACCTCTGCCTCCTGAGTGCTGGGATTAAAGGGGTGTGCCTCCACCACCGGGCTCTGATCCTCAGTTTCTAAGTCTGAGCTAATAGCAGGATTGTTGCTAAGGGTTATATAAGATAATGATGATGCAGGACTGAGAATTCCTAGCAAATGAATGAGTGGACAGGAATACTTCACTCTGCAGACCATTACAATGAAAGCACTAACTTCTCAGAGTATTCTAAATCCCATATGCCCCATTGAAATGGACACCAAGTGTCTGAAAAGACTGCTGATCATAGACACACACTTGCCCTCCACTAGGCAGAGACAATGAATAATAACTGTAGCTACCGATGGGAGGCACAAAGGCTCACAAAAGAAAGTGACTTGGCAGACCAAAGCCAGCAAAGGAGTGAAAGGAAGTTTGGGACCTTGCTCCACCTGTCATGAACAGCTGCCAAAATCCTAGCAAGCCATGACTGACTTCCCATTATGAATTCCCCCCGCCTACTTTTTCATCCCTCGAGCTTGACAGAAGGCATCAAAGCCGAAAATGAACTCAGACTCCGTGGTCAGTAGGAGCTCGTACCACAGAACGCTGTCATATCCTCTCTCAGGATGGTGGGTTAAATAGAATTAGCATGTTCTTTTTGTGACAGTGAGGCTGTACAAGAACCTGAGAGATAATACAAGGCTTTAAACTAACTTGGACAAATAATAATGAAACAATGGCTATTATTATCTAATATAAACCAACCTCAGACCCAAGCCTTTTATGACTGGTAACTTTGCATCCCTCTTCCTCTGACAGAAGACATGCACATGCTTAGTCCTTCCTTGGTATGTACCTGAACACACATGCTCTTGCTCTCTCACACACAGCCTGTTTGCAGTAAAGTGTAACCACAAGTAGTTTGGGAAGTACTCTAAGTCTTCAACGAATACTTTAAAAATACTGCCCAATAAACTTAAGAATACTAAGCTATTTCTGGGAGATCTTATGTCACATCTCGGCTCATTTGCTTCACATTACCTGTCAAGCTCACCTGAGGCAAAGACAAACCTTCCATGTGCTCCAGACTCCGGCCTCAGTGACAGTGGGTAGCACCCTTCCCGCAGAAGCCCAGGGAAGCATCCCAGCTCTTCATGTACAGCCTGGAAACCCATTTTCCTACCCACAGACCCTCACCACTTCCCTCTTTTCCCCTTTATTCTTCTACAGGTGGACCACCAACCTCCCTGTCCCCAACTCCATAACAGAATTTTTTTTTTTTAAACAAAACACCTGTGCTCTGTCACGTCTCAGCCCTCTACTATTTCCGGGTGAGGCATAGCAGTCCTGTCTCAAAAAAAGAGGAGAGGTGCTTCAGAACAGGCTAGGGAACAGGTTCCCTTCCCGACCCCTCTCCTCCACCCCTCCCCACTCCTTCTTTTCCTGAGACCACCCATCCCCCACTCCTCTTCCTGAGCTCCCCCACTCCTTCTCTCCCTGAGCATCCCCACTTCCCACTCTCTTCCTGAGCCTTCTCTCCCTTGCTATCTTCCTTCTCCCCATTCTCAGGTATGCAGTTAACAGGTGCCATTCTGTGCCTGTGCAGCCCACACCTGAAGACAGCCCACTGCAGCCACCACAGCTCTTCCCTCCTCACACCGCAGCCCCTCCAGCACCATCCTACTGAGAGCCTAAGCTGCCAGTGGACTTGGTCTGGACCCACACAACCTCCAAGGCCGGTGAGCACTCAACCCAAGACCTGGTGTCATCCTCCCTCCTCTTGCCATGTCCCTTCTCTCCACACTAGGTGGTCTGTCTGTCTGTCTGTCTCAGGCAGGGTTACTATTACTATGATGAAATGCCATAACCCCAAAAGCAAGTTTGGGAGGAAAGCCTTTATTTGGATTACACTTCCACACCATAATCTATCCCTGAAGGAAGTTGGGACAGGAACTCAAACAGGGCAGGAACCAGAAAGTAGCAGCTGATGCAGAGGCCATAGATGGATGCTGATTACTAGCTTGCTCCCCACAGCTTGCTCAGAGCCTGCTTTCTTATAGAACCTAGGACCACAAGTCCAGGGGTGGCCCTACCCACAATGGGTTATGCCCTCTCACACCAACCACTACTTAAGAAAATGCTTTACAGGCTTCCTACAATCTTTTCACTGTTGTTTTGTCTTGTTTTTCAAGGTAGGGTTTCTCTGTGTAGTACTGGCTGTTCTGGAACTCGCACCAGGCTGGCCTCGAACTCCTAAAGATCCACGTGCCTTATGGAGGCATTGTCTTGATCATCGTCTCGGATGACTCTAGCTTGTGTCAAGCTGACAGATAACTGGTGAGCAGAGGGTCCATGCTGCCTCCCTACATGATGACTGACATGATGAGCAACGGTGGCACAGGGTTGCTGACAGGTTACTGTGCATACGGGGGTTTGCCACACACCCTATCACTTCAGCTTCTGCCCAACAACCTACACAACACTATCTGAAGGCACCAGGTCTCAAATGGGATGTCAGGACTTTGTTATAATCTTAACATCGCTCGAGGAGCCTTAAGAATTCTTGTATGTGTGTGTTACATGTACATGTTCATACATATACTGTGTGAGGGTATCTGTGAACATGTTTAAGCATGCACATGTGGAGGACAAAGGTTAGTGTAGAAGGCTTCCTTGACTGCTTACTACCTAATTTTTTGAAATGGAGTCTCTCTTTGAAGCTGGAGCTTATTGGCGCTGCTAGGCTCAGCAAGCACTTTTTCAACTTCATCAATTTCCTCAGCCCCCAGTGAGAATATCTATTAATTTTGTAAACAAAATGCAAAGAACAGCCCACAGAACCAGGACAATACCATACATTGTGCGATTCTGGAAAACTCCACTATATATGTTTATGAAATGAAATCAAGAAAAAAAATAGCAGCAAATAGCATCCATATTAGTCCCTTTTTCGGTCTCTGTGACCAACATACTTGACACAGGTTAGGAGAGTTTATTTCCATTCATGGCTTCAGAGGATCTCAGTCTATCACGTCAAGAAGGCTACAGAGGAACAGCTCAGTTAAAGACTGGAAAGGTCTGCATCTAGTGACCCACTTCTGGCACTTAGGTTTCACCTCCTAAAAGTTCCATAGCCTCGCAAAATAGTGCCAGCAACTGGAGAAGTGTGCAAAACACAAATCCATGGGGAACATTTATAATACAAAACATAACCTGTATGCCCATTAGCCAGTGAAAGTCCAAAGTTGAAAAGGCCAACAGTAACTCAGCATTGTCATAAAATGGTTCTTAATTAATGATACCATCCCAACAATCTCAACGAGTCCCAGCTGTCTCTAAAACAGATCCAGAATACCATGATTTAAGCAATGGGAAACTGAGCCTTACAAAGTATGAGCAATGTGGCAAGTCACACAGTCAGCCTACTGAAGACTCTCATCTTGGTTACAGAGCTCTGCTGCCCCCTCATCCTATCTCTATTTTCTTCACTATCGTGATGGCTCTCAGTTCCACCAAAGCAAGCAATACCTTGCAGTACCTCCCCTACAAGCCTACACAGAAAAGCCAATAACTACCTCAGCTCCTACTGCCTGCATCTCCCACCAGCACCCCACTATGTACCTCCCTGTCCCCCAGTCAGCACTCACACAAACATTCTTCTGCCTAATGAAGTCCTAAACCTTAACCCATCTTTTATTCTTCAGCCTTTTTGCATGCTGACTGTTCTTCACGATTTCTCATGCAACAATAAAGCTGAGGATATAAAAAATGTATATGTAATGGCCTCACACAAGCAGAGAAGGAACAGACTGTATGCAAACACCACAAGCAGACATATCTGATTCATGGAACTTAGAGGGATTTACAACTTAAATTCCTTTGGTACACATCTATGGCCAACACATCTGTCTTAGTTTGGTTTCTATTGTTATAATAAAATGCCAATACCAAAGCAACCTGGGGGGGGAGGGGGAGACTGATTTCACTTTACAACTCCCAGGTCACACTCAATCATTAAGGGAAATCAAGGCAGGAACTCAAGGCAGGAACCTGGAGGCAGGAACTGAAGCAGAGGCTATGGGAGATGCTACTGACTGACCTATTCGCCATGGTTCACTCCGCCTGCTTTCTTAAACAATCCAGGACTACCAGGCCAGGGATAGCACCACCCCAGTGGCCAGGCCCTTCCACCACTAATTAAGACAATGCCCCCACAGCCTTGCCTATATTGCCAGCCTGGGGCTTTTGAAGAACTTAGAACAACTGAGTAATGAAAATTTTATTTTAAAGTTTAAATGGCCAACAGCAACCATACTGACAGGACTCTGAACTCTGCATTCTGACTCTCAAAAATACATTAAAATCCTGAAACGTATTCCTACCTACATCACTGGCACCCCATGCCCTTCCTTCATCGAAGTCTTCTGTACATTAGACTTTAATCCAGGTGTGAAGGACTTCAGGAAGCTGAAATAAGATGGACAGGTTTGGGGCTGGAAAGATGGCTCAGAGGTTAAGAGCATTGCCTGCTCTTCCAAAG
>LOEQ01001679.1:35418-49913 GCA_001685075.1 Bramus lutescens | reverse complement strand
CCATAGCAGCTGGTGTTTTTCATCAAGGCCCTCCTTACTGCGGTTTGTGGAGGGTGTCTCCTTCAGGCTTAATGCCACACAGATTTTAGATGCTAATGGGGTGGTGAAAAAGTAAGACCGCACTAGAAATTCTAACCTGGTAGAAACCGGTGTTCTGATTTTAGCTCCAGATTATGACCGGGGCTAGAGGAAAAGCCATTTATCTCTAATGTATGCCTTTCTGAAAACTGGCTTGTTTCTCTTAGGAAAGAATATAAGGCAATATCCTTTGATGAGTGCCACCATATGGCCCCTTGGTCTTTTATGGGCTCAAGCAACTAATCCCTTGGTCGTAACACTACAGAAATTGCTACTCCACCGACTCAAGACTACACCTTATTACTTAGTCCTTTCCCCAGGGTTCTGATTCACTTGGTCTGGGATGAAGCCTAGGAACTTACATTTTGAACATATGCCTCAGTGTTCCTGCTGGCCCAGAAAAGCCCCAGGCTAGATGATTGTTGTAAAAATTTGACAAAAGCTCTTTGTTCCTTTTTAGCTTTCAGTCATTATATATTTTATTCTTTTGTAAAATATAGATAATAAACTTAAGTCACTAAGAAGAGATACAGAAAAAATATACAAGAGAAAGCCTTGATTTATTGCTATTAGCGTCAAGAGACATAGGTTGCTACCAAACTGCTATAAAAGTTTCTACACATATAGTCAATTTCTATGCAATCTAAACATTCAGTAGTACAAAGAGTTCATGGAACACGCTATGAATAGCACCTATCAAACTACCAATTATAAGCTACAATAAGAACACCCCTGGGAACCCCAAGATCCCTTTAGAGGTCCATATAGTTAAATAACACTCACAACAATACTAAGCTATTACTTGCTGTTTTAGCCCCCTGTCCCTAGAGTATATAATGGAGATTTTCAGGGGCTACCTGCACTGCCAAAGATTGGCTTGGTTTGAATGCATGAGCAAATTAGTAGAGTAGAGAGCTATCTTCTATTGAGCCAGACATGGAGATTTTCAAAAATATAAAACCTGTCACTCTTGCCGTTCTTTTTAGTGATGGAAAATATGGTTATTTTCATAAAAATGTTATAATATTCATTGAATTTATTCTTACCTTCAAATCAATATATTTAAAGTTCCTCAATTTGTATGCCTATGTAGTAAATATAGACTGTGAAACCCATATGAAAAATTCTTGGAATTCATTCCTAGGTTCCTAGAAGGGTCCTGAAGCTGTCCACTTTGCTTACTAAGCCCTGGCATCAACCATCTTCTGTGGATGCTCCTGAGTTGGGAATGTTGAACCTCCTGCAGCTGTGGGACAATCAGAGCTGACACAGGGCACTCTTCTGTGTTGAACACTAGGGAAAGAGGGGTTTGAAGTGGCTCTAATCCTGTTCTATAACTGCCTCTATGGAGTTTCTGAAATCTACATTCTAGATCAGAATGTAGTCAGTTTCAAAGCCTTCCCATTTCATTTTCCAGGGTAATGACAGACCATAGAGTTATCAATGCCCCCTTCTGGCATCCTCTGTGGGCCTTCCTCCCTTTTCTAGATCTATTCCTTCCTCTTCCCTTTCTCTTTCTCTTCTTTTCTTCTATGCTTTTAATTAGGTATGGAAGTAAGCATCTAATTAAAAAGGTGTCATGGCACCAGCTACAGATGAAAGTTGAACTCAATGAAAATGTTGGACCTTTCAGTTGGGGAAAAAGGATGTTGGCCTCAGGATTAGATGCCGGGGGCTTGGTGGGTCCTGGCTCTGGTTTGAACTTGTGTCATTAGTGTGAAAGACCATAAAAATACACCTGGTATATCCTGGGCACTCCATGCATTGAGCTCCTAAGTGCTAACTCAGATAAACAGGTTTAGCTTCTGAAATAGCAACTGGAAGCCGGGAATCGGACCCATTTAGCAGAATGAGACACTGGTACAACTAACATCCTTGTCGGTGAGAAAAGCAAGACTTGAATCGAAAAATCTGTCAGTTAAACACATGCCCTTTACCACCATAGCCTGCTTCTTATAAGCCACTGGAAAATGGATACACCACTAGGAGTCACATTGATTTCTTTCCTCTCCTGTGTTTTGTCTGCAAGAGACAGATGTTTGCTGACTGAGATGTGAGGATGGATGTGTAGAAGTGAGGAGAAGAAAGGTGTTGAAGAAACTAAAGAACTAAAGGGCCAGAAGAGAAATGAGTAATTAAGAGTCTGCTGGGGTGGCGGGGGACCCCTTCTGTAAAGCATTGTGTGGGGAGGGGAGGAAGCCTGGAACATGTGAGGCACTGAGTGAATGTGTGTTGTTGTCATAGACATAGCCATGTCAAGAGAGAAATGGCAAAGCCTTCCCTTCTAGTCACATGGATGTTGATAGTGTGGTGATATTTGGTTTGTACTTTACCAAATAAAGCTTGTCTGAAGATCAGAGTGCAGAGCTAAACCACTAGTTAGCCATAGAGCCCAGGCAGTGGTGGCGCACACCTTTAATCCCAGCACTTGGGCGGCAGAGGCAGAGGGATCTCTGTGAGTTCAAGGCCATGCTGGGATACACGAGATTGAATCCGTGTAAAAGAGAAACAGAGCCAAGTGGTGGTGACTCACACCTTTAACCCCAGAACTAGGGAGGTGGAGATGGGAAGTGATATAATGGGGCAGAGGGAGGAACATAAGGTGGGAGGAGACAGGAGCTCAGGATTCAGTCTGAGATTTCAGAGACAGCCTTCAGTCTGAGAACTTGTAGACAGGATACCTCATTTAGTATGAGGATTTTGTAGTAAGAGCTAGTGGTTGGTTGCTCTGCTTCTCTGATCTTTCAGATTTCACCTCCTAATATCCGACTCTAGGTTTTTATTATTAAGGCCAATTAAAATTCATGTAATATCAGTGTATGCAGATAATGTCCATTATAGCTTCCTCCCCACTGATATTTATAACCTAAAAACTGTTCACCTACAGAGCCTACCAAGATTAGCTACACCTGTCCCCTTAACCCAGCAGTGCCCCATAAACCCTGACTCCTTGTTCATCTGTATGCAATAACCTTGCCTCCTTGTTCATGTGTATGCAATAACCCCCACCTACCTCTGTTTGACTCTGCATAATAAACACACTAAATTTCCAGGGTTCTACGTTTTCTCCAGCAGAGAGCCCAGACAAGGGATCCCAGATCTTCTGTGTGTCCATGTGTCTGTATCATTTTTTTTCATTCCCTCAGCACCTCAGTTAAGTCTATCCCTGGGACCCACTGTGGATGTGGTACCCTAGCTGTAATTTGAGCTCCCCACCGTGATGTTCTATATAGACATTCTGTGTATTTATACGTGGAGAGGTTGATTCCAGGTTGGCATGACAGGGAAGAATTCTTTGGTAAATCAGTTAAACACCTCATGCCTATCATCCCTATTGCTAGGAGGAAACATGGCAACCTAACTGTTCACGCTCCTTCCCTTGCATCCTCTCCTCTGTCTCACTGGCCCATTGCTGCTACCCAGTGACACCTGGTCATGCAGTCTGTGGAGCACTGCTCCTGCGAATCCATCACTACCCTGAAAAGCCCCCTTTATCTGGGGCTCCAGTGAACCCATTGGCTTTGTTTCACAGGATCCATTAACTGAACATTTCCAGACGACAGCTTCTCCCTCCTGGTGGACCCTGGATTTCAGGGCAGATATGTATGTGGTTTCCTGCTTCCTCTCATACACTCCCATCTTTCTAGAAAGTCCTTCTGGTCCTCTGAAGCATTCCTTCTACTTCCAGGATGACAGCGTTGGGGATACTTACTTCATCCAGCCTCTTTCTGCAGGGCCATTCTCCACACGGAAGCAGTGGTATGAAGATGCAAATCGGATCACTCCATTATCTGAGAGACAATCATCCCCCTACCTAGTTAGAATTTGCACCCAGGTCTCTGTCTCCTGCCAGTCCTGTGCTCTTTCCACGCTGTTTTCTGTCTATGCTCTAGTTATTCTAAACAGCTCTCTAAAGAACTACCATATTATTTCACCTCCCTGTGCCTGCTCAGGCTCCACTTTCTGTTCATGCCTCAACCTAAATATTGTCTCCTCTAGGAAATCCCCTCTGATCCTCCAAATTTTGTGGGGAAGAACTGAAATTTGTCAACACGAACGCACAACTTATTTACTTGTGTGTGTGTTACAGGAGTGTCCATTGTACACACAGAAGTAAGACAAACACTTTCTGGAATCAGATGTCTACTTCTGTTATGCAGGCTCTAGAGATTTAGCTCAGGTTGCCAGGCCTGATACCAACTGCCTTTTTGTCTGAATCATCTCACCAACTTCCCCCATAAACTGTTACCACCACGGCTTATAATTTCTGTCCTAGTTAGGGACGATTGCTATGATGGAACACCAAGATCAAAAGCAACTTGGGGAGGACAGGGGTTATTTGGCTTACACTTCCACATTGACAGAAATCAGAACAGGAAACTGGAGGCAGGAGCTAATGAAGAGGCCATGGAGGAATGCTACTTACTGGTTTGTTCCTCATGACTTGCTCAACTTGGTTTCTTATAGAACCCAGGACCACCAGTCCCATGGTGGCACCATCCACATCGATCACTAATTAAGGATGCACCCTACAGCTGGATCTTATGGAGATATTTTCTCAATTGAGATTCCCTCCTTTTAGATGATTCTAACTGATGTCAAATTGACGTAAAATAAGCCAGTACGGTTATCCTATACTAATCTATTCCCAGTCCTGACAGAAGACAGAGAGGTCATTGCTCCTCATGTCCATTTCAGGGTCCTGTCCACTTTCCAGACAGGCAGAAGGTGAAGGGCAAAGGTATCGGCTAACAGAGCCGATCTTTGACAGTGAGTTTCTTGCCTGCAGCATACAGCCTCTCCTGACTGTAAGGAAAGTTTAGTCACAGGTTTGTGATGAAACATAATTGCATGCCGAACAAAATGAGAATTTTCTGAATAAGAAAAAAGGAGATAATGAAGACCAGAGGACAATTATTGGTGCTTGCCATTATCTCAGAATCTTCAGAACCTAACAGAGGGCCTGATGCAAGGCTTAGCAAGCACTATCTTAATAAATGAGCTATAATAAATATACCATTTCAAATTTATGAGAATATAAGAATATATTTGAATGGGATGGCAAGTAGTGGAGGAGACAGACATTAAACTGAGGAGTACATTGAAGGGGAGAGGTCTGCCCCAGTTACTCTCCTTGGTCTTCCGCAAGTCTCTGCTCTCTCCTCTCCATGTCCCCTGCTTACTGGTCCTTCATGGAGGCTTTATGAAAAGTCACCCCAGCTTTACCTGCCCCAAGTTTCTTAGGTTCTAAACTGTTGTGGAATATTCCTTTAACTGTGTGAAGATGTGTTGCATTTGTTTCTGCCGCATTTGTTTAACTATGGAAAGGTGTGTTGCGCTTGCTTCACCTTGCCTGCCTAAGGTACCTGATCAGTCTACTAAAAAGCTGAATGGACAGTAGCTAGGCAGGGAGGGGATAGGCGAGGGTGGCAAACAGAGAGAAGAAGTAGGAGGAGAAGAAATCTAGAAGAGAGTGAAGAGAGGGGGAGGAGAGAATGAGGGAGGAGAGGGACATGCCTGGGGCTAGAAGGCAGGCAGCCATCAGCCAGCCAGACACAAGAAGCAGTGAAAGTAAGATACACAGAAGGAGAGAAAGGAAAAAAGCCCTGAAAAAAAGTAGATGAGGAGAAACAAGCTAAGTTATAGGAACTAGTGGGACAAGCATAAGATAAGGCCAAGCATTTCTAACTCATAAGAAGTCTCTGTGTCATGATTTGGGAGCTAGTTGGTGGCCTAAAAGAAAGCCTGGTACACTAAACTATTTCTCTTCTATGCTGAAATGTTCCTCTCTAGGTAATTGTTTAAAGAAAAGCCATTTTTATTATGGAAACATTTGAAAATGCAGAAGAGTTACACATACAAAGAGATAGGAAGTGAAAACTCCTATGATCCAGTACAAGTCAATCTCAATTTTTGATGTAATGCCTTCTAATTTTTTTTCTTTCTATACATATATTTTCTCTACGTGTTTAGAACACACACCACGTGATGTTTTGTAATTCCTTAATTTATCCTGCCAAACGTTTCCCCACATCATTGAATGGATATTTGCTATAATTTAAGTGCTGTCATCCGGGATTCCACCAAGGTCTCATTTGTACTTCATAGGCCCTTTCCACCACAGCTTCACAAATTAGACTTCAGGGCTCAAGTCTAATATGTCAGGCTGGGTACGAAGAGAAGCAAGTGTCAAGATGGAATGAGGAACGCAATAGATTTAATGGAAGACGGCCCGTAATGGATAATGGGGAACAGGCCGGGAAGATGCCTCGTCTCAATGAAAAGAGAATGTGAGGGAGGAGAACGGGGCAGGATAAACCTCAGATGGTAGAACTAAGGAAGTCAAAGTCAAGCCAATAGGGAGCTTTAGTGCTGAAATGTTCCTTATGTTAGACCTGGTGAGAATAGCCTTGTTTTCATTGCTTTCAAACAGCCACCTGGATAGAGCAGAACCTCAGCTATGAACACTGCTATGGCGCCGAAGTTACCTCAGCTAGACTCTCTTGGTCAAAGACAATCCTCCAAATAGGTTTCCAAGAATCTACGTGGACTACATATGCGTTTTTGCAGTCTGCCAACACAATGTAATCCAATTAGCCTGGAATAATAGCCATCTTGTATCCAGAAGCTAAGTTCATCTACAGCACAAAGTTGAAGAGGTCACTCTAATCCACTGGCTCTTTCAGGTATGTACTACAGGGTCAGTTGTCATACTATTTTTATATTGTTGGCTATGGGAGACCAGCTTGTCATTGTTGATGACAAAGGAAGGCCATCCGAGCCAACATAAGCAACAATTAGGAGATAAGTAAGCCCACAGTGCCTGGTCCAAAGATTCATGTGTTTTCTCAGAATAATAACTCTCTTAGGCCAGTGCAGCAGTGGACTCTGGGCCTCTCATGGTACCTATCAATCTGACAGTCTGCATTGATCTCTAAAGATTGACTGTTTGAAGCATACCTTTCCCGGCCAGGATTGCCTGATGCAGAAAGCCTATTTTAACTGTTTCAGTTCACACTGGTTCTCTTTCTAACCCAGACTTTACAAAGGACCTGTTCCCTACTAGCTAAACATGGCATGGGAAACTTGGCATATTTTATTTGTTGCACAAATACCCCCAGGACAGGGAATGAGGAACAGCTGGGAAGAAGCTAGGATAGGACAAGGCTTAAGCTGGTGTCACTCTTAACATGGACATGTTAATTCATGGAAGCGTGAATTATACCACCTTGAGGCAAGGCAGTCAGTGACAGCCTTTGTATAATATGCTAGCTGACCATCTGTGGTGTCCATCTTTTATGAAGAAGAGCACACAATCTACCAGGGAGATAGCTCACAATTAGCTGGGAGTAGTCGTCTATAGAAGGGAGCAGCTGGTGACGGATACACTCATACAAAATAGGACTGGAGGGCTAGACAAGGCTGCAGACAGCGTGCTTACCTGTGACAGGGTATGATCAATGAAACTTCAGAATGTGAGAGCTGATAGGCACGTGGTGGTGTGGTGCGAAGTCCTTCTGTATACGTATTGCTTTTATTGGTTAATTAATAAAGCTGTTTCGGCCAATGGCTTAGCCGAATAGAGATAGCCAGGAAAACTAAACCAAATGCTGGGAGAAAGAGAGGGAAAGATGTGAGTTGCCAGCTGGAACCTTGCCAGCAGGCTGCAAGCCTTGGGGTAAAATATAAAATAATGAAAATGGGTTAATTCTAGATGGAAGAGCTAGCTAGCAATATGCTTCGGCTATTGTCCAAACATTATTACAAATAATATGGTCTCCCAGCACTTGGGAGGCAGAGGCAGGCAGATCTCTGAGCTGGAGGACAGTCCTGGACTATAGAACAAGTTCCAAGCCCACCAAGACTACACAGAGAAACCTTGTCTCATCAAATCAAAACAAGAAAAAAGTAAGAAAATGAGACAATTGAAGACTTGAGGCCCTGTATCACGGGACGACCTCGAACTAAGTCTTTGTGCTCTATGGCTAGTTCAGCCTCACTAGTTTATCTGATATTCTTAGGAAAAGCTGGAAAGGTAGACACTGATGTGGAATTTCTGGTTTCTAAATGTTGGCAAACACCAGAAATACCTGAAAAATTCTCATGTCAGTCAGTGGTATATCAGTTCTGTGAAATTCTTACTGCTCTGAACATTTTTCTCTAATGTGCTTGCTCCTCCATTCTGGGGCTAATGAGGGGGATGTGGGCACTCAACACAACTGCCCACCCCTCTATCCATGGGCTTTGCATCATAGATTTCACCAAACAGAAGGAAGATATTCAGAAAAAAACGCATTTGTACCTACTATGTCCTACCTATTTCTTGTTCCTGTTTCCAAAACAATACAGCATAACCACTATTTACACAGCATACCCATTATCTAGGTATCCTAGGTAATCTAGAAATGGTTTTAAAATATATGGGATGTATATGTAGGATGTATGCTGATATTAACCACATTGCAGGAGGAGCTTGCAACATTATCAAGGTTTAGTAGTCACTGCCATCCTGAATCATCCTCGGAGGATACAAAGGGACAACTGTTGAGGGAGTAAATTAGATTTCAGTTCTGCTACAAATAGTAGAAAAACAAATATAACAATTGTTTAAAAGAAGGTAGAAGTCTTTTTTTTCCCCTTGTGTAATATAAATGGAGCCAGGAAATAAGTTACTCAGCCTTTGAGGATTCCCAAATCCTTAGAGATGTGAGCTCCTTCTGCTTTGTTGCTCAACCATGTTTGAAACGTAAGTTTTTCCTGTGACCAAACACTGTGCTTCCTCACAGGAGGCTGCAGTGCTCTGTGAAAACATGACTAGTCCTACCTGAGATGCGCTGTGTTAATTTAACATCAAGTCTCAAAGACTTTGTACAGTGAAGAGTACCAGAAGTTAACTTGCCTCTGTCTAGTTTTCTTGAGGTGGGCATTAGAAAGTTCACTGGTAGCCTGGGGATATGGCTGTATCATGTAGACTTTGATGTGTTATTTCCTTTCTGATATTCATTAATTCGACAGTCTGTACTGATCTCTAAAGATTGACGATGACTACTTGAAGCATACCGCTCCTGGCGAGCACTGCCTGGTGCCAAAGCTCCCGTTCAGTTCACTCTGGTTCTCTGTCTAACCCAGAGATTGACAACTCGGAGTCTGATAATGAACTTGTTCCCTATGACTTAAGCCTGTTCCCACCCTACTTTAAAGACTGTACGTTCCTCCTCAGGCAGACCTGATACCCCCAAGAAGGCCCCGTACTTGTGTCTAGAACCCTCCTCCAATGCTCTGTTCATTTACTTTGACCAAATTCTGTCATGAGTCTTCCTCATGCTTTCTTAGAAGCCCGAGGCATTCCTCCAAAAGGCCAGTGTTCCAAACAGACCTTAGCGCTTGCAATTGAGTAGTGCTTTCTTAATTTGGGGGTGAAGTAAAGCCAATAAAAGAAAAACCTATACAACTATTTTATCTAGTTGGTTTTTCTTTTATAAAAATATAAAATATAATAATAGACAGTGACGTGTTTCTTCTTTTTTTTTTTTTGGTCCTGTGTATGAATTGTCTCAAAATGTATCCGTTAGTGGCTCTTCTCTCCAGGCAGGCAGCTGGGTGCTTGAGATTCCGCTCATGAGGTAGCAGGCAGTTGAGTGTTTTATGACCTGCTCTGTCTGGATTTGCAGCTGCATTTTGTCCTTCAGTTTTCAGAACTATGTGGTTCAGCCTTGAGTCAGTCTCAATTCTTCTTCCCCTGACTGTAGCTGGCTTGACAGCAACATCTCTAGTTTTAGACGTGACTTAGCAGCTTTGCAGTGGGTATTCTCTGGGTCTGTTTTCCAAGGGCCTCTTCTAGTACAGTGATATACATTTTACCCTGGCAGAATTTATGATAAAATAAATCGGTACTGGGATGCTAGAATAAATATGGAGAATTTGTGGGGCATGCGAATCTTTGATACATGAATGCACTGTAAATTCACAAAGAAATAAACAGCATTTTGTAATAATTCACACCACACATCTGTAAGAGGAGCCATAACTCACTGAGCAGAACCATTTGCCTTTGGATATTCTGTGGAGAATATTCTGTGGAGAACAAAGTTCTAAACACTAGAATATTATAGAACTGTTAAACTATACCAATTGGTTTACATGTGATTTTCTAGAATGCTGACCATGATAGGTAAAAACAAAAACTTATCATATGTATAAATTGCTTTATAGTAGCCGAAATATAGCCAGTGTGTGAATAAAATCTGTGAAAGAGCAAACACAGTATTTACAATAAGACTAGAGGGGCCTGGTGGGATGGTGCAGTAGGTGAAGGCTTGCCTGGGCAAGTCTTATGACCTGATCCCCTAATCCTGCCACGGAAGGAGAAAACCAACTCCCGGGATTGCCCTTCGGCTTCCACACATGTGTTGTAAAAAGGCTAGATATTTTTCTACTATGAGGAAAGTTTTTAGGGAGAAGGGGTTAACTTCATCTGCTAAATTTACATATGAATGTTTTTTTTTCTGAGTTTTCTGTACTTAAAAATATAGCAGTATTAATCTAGGTATGGTGGTATGGGGCTGTAATCTGAGAATTTGGGAGACTGAGGCAGGAGGATTATGAGTTTGAGGTCATTCTCAGCGACATAGCCAGCTATAGACCTGGCCTAAGTAGTGAGACCCCAACTTAAACAAACAAGCACACAAATGTAACAAACAAAGGAAGCAAACTTTGAACATTTCACAGTGAAAACACAGTTGGAAGCACTTAGTCTCTATGCCCTTAAGCTTCTGCTAATATTAAAGACTTAAGTGAATTCAAAATAAAAAATAAGCTTTGGGCCTTATTTTTATCATGAAGAATGTTTATCTGTCACTTAAATTTGACCATTAGTGTTGGTTTTCTGGAAGAAAAAAAATGCACCACTCTTAGCTTTCCAATTGCAGGCAACAATGTTGACTGGAGATATATACTTGTGGGAATAAATGAAGAACGGGGGTTCAAGGTTGACATCTAATTGCTGCAGAACTTGGAGCATAGAAAAATGAGAATGTCTACAAGGAATTTCTCTCTCCTTCTTCCACCTCCTGAGTTTACATCAACTGAAATGGAACAATTTGCTCATTTTCTTTCTTAACTAGACCAGGGAGATGTTTTAATAAGTTTTGGCTGGCAAGTTCCCGGTCCCTCCAATATATTTTCCCTATCAGTCAATTTTGTCTCCCTTGTCTGTAGAACTGCTGCTCTGCCTTTTGAGAAATGGGGAAAGGCTTGTGGTTGAGCAATAAAGGGATAATCCTGGATGACAAATGCACGAGAAAGCAGGAGTGAGGAAAATTTAACGTACCAACGCGTTAGGACTATCATCGTGTTTTCAAACAGAGACAAGGAGGGGCAGGTGCCTGCCGCAGACCTTCATTCCCTTCTCTTTCTGCATTGCGCTTCCTGGGTCCTGACTCTTCAGACATGACAGCGAGGAACCATTTTGAGAGCTGTTGAAGGGGCCAAAGCAGTGTCATATTGGCTGACCCGGAACCCTTGGAAATGACAGATGTGTGAAGGGATCAGCAGGCGACTTAGTGAGCTAGGAAGGAGGGAAGCCCTGCCCTACGGTTGATTGAGAGTTGATATATGTAAGAGGGAAACTGAGGCATTGATCCTCTCTGTTAGTCACTTTCTCATCATTGTGGTAAAGAATCTGTGAGAACCGATTTTACACATTTCAGTTTCAGAGGTTGAAGCCCACCACTCGGGTAATGGCATAGTGGGGCGGAGCAGCTCAACCATGGTGCCTAGGAAGCAGAGAAAGGGGATTCCTGCTCAACATACTTCTTCCTTCCCTCTTTATTTCAAGCCAGCCCTGCACCATTGTGTGCTGCTGTCCTCATCCAGGGTAGGTCCTCTTCTCTTAGCTTACTGTTTCATGGACACGTCCAGAGGTGTGCTTTTCTGCTCTCCTAGACAATCTCCATCTCACCCAATCGATGCTTAGGATTACCATAATTTCCTCCTATTCTCATTTTCTTTTCAGCATAAGGGCATCCTTAGCACTGTGAAGAAGTCCTATGAGTAGGCTGAACATGTCATACAACTTCTAGAAGGTCCTAGGTACTTGTAATATATGCCTAGAAAATATGTCTGCCAAGGGAATATGGATGAAATGGTTCTCTCTAGATTACTTCTTTTTTCCACCAATGTTGGAATAAAGTTTAGGAAAAGGGAGTAGAGAAAAGATATGAGGAGACAGAAAAGGGATGGAAATGGGGCAAAGAAAGGCAGAAGTGTGCCTACACAAGCTTGTGAGTGACTCTCTTCTGCTGTGTGTATGTTTGTGTGTGCACGCACCCCCCCCCATGTTCCCATAATTCCCCATGGTAGATGACAATGTGCTAGCAAAATATCTTTCACAACAGACCAATGGTATTGTCAACACTTGTGCCCATTTATGTGACAATAAATATGTCCAGCTAACAAAGAAGGGGCAATGACAATGCTGTGCATACAGCTGCTCTGTTACTAAGTCTTGGTCCTCGCATTGCTTGGTTCATGCAGATTGACTGCAGTTTTCAGCATACACCTGCATGGGGTTTTCCTTCTGGTTTCACGGGGCAGCATTAAGGAACAGAGGATCAGTGGTCTGCAAGCCATCCCTTGTGTCAAAAGTAATGTCAAAACTCCACATTCTTTTTCAGAATATTACGTAACTTAAAAATCACTAGTAATAATTGAAACTTTAAAAACTAAACTTGGAGCAAGCCCAGACATTGGCTGAGCACTCTTGACGTTGGCTCTGACACAGGAATAGCACCAGGCAAATCTGGCCTGATCTGTTGGGTTGATATCAACTAATTATCCACTAATAGCCAAAAATACTTCACGCGGAATAAGAGCCCATTTAACCATTCCATGATGTCAACACAATGTGATCTGCACCCCAAGTTTCACTGTTTAGAACACAACTCTGTAAGGACTAGAAATTGACCATACCTGCTGATGTCATCCCTCGGGAGGAGGGTGATAGTCTCATTAGGGAAGACACCCTACCAGTACCAACTGGTGACTCACCAAACTGCTTTGGAGGATGCCTATGAGGATTCCCTTTAGAAACTCCAAATAACAATTGATGACTTAGGCCATGACCTTTAGATGTAGAATATAAAAATTATGAAAGAGCTATTAGGAGTCAACTGTAGGAAAAAGAGACAAAATATGATGAGAAAAGCTGGATGAGAAGGTGATCTCAGTGCAGATTATCAGTTAGATCCAATTGAAGGCTCCAGAAATTAAACTGCAGGTAGTTGGGTGAGCTTAAGGAACAGGGTTGACCTTGTGTAGCTCATGCTAAATCAGTGTCTAGTCTTCCATAAGTTGGGAAGCAATTGCTTGGAGACAGAACCTGACATTTGGGTTTGGGGGTTGTATGTATTTATCAGGAATCACATTCTGAACAGGGTCCTAAGCGTATCTACTTCACTTTGAAGGCAATTTATTTCCAATGGGGTTGGGAAACAATGTACTATATGAGAATGAGAGGGATAACTAACCCTAAGGACATGTTGATTACAAATTAAAAAGTTAGCAAAAACAAGCAAACTGGTGCAGAACCTAGAAGAGTAAGTCAAACACATTGATGATGATTTCTGCATGAATAGATATGCAGGCAGTAAGTGAAAGATACTAAGTCTTCATGTCTGTCCTCAGTGAAGAACTGGACTTTGTAGAATCATTCTTTTTATAACTATAAATATCCTGGTGTGAGATGATGATTCAAGACTCCATAAAATTTTTGGCAAGGTTTGTTGGGTTGACAGCTCTATGAAAGATTCTTTCCAGACAACTCATGTGGTCTAACGCTGGTCGTGTGTGGAAGCTGGAACAGAGTGTTTTGTCTCCTGGGTAGACAGTCAGGACTTCCTTGTCATACAGAGTGATGACATGCTCATTTGATTGCTTAAAATACCTGAGACAAAGAAGAGGTGACTTCCTGTAGAAATACTCATGTATTTGATTCCAGTCCCCAACCCAGTGCACTCACCAAGACTCCTGCTTAATTTGCTTTTTTCTACTTAGTTTCAACCATTTAAAGGAAAGAGCCTCACCTCACTGAATTCTTAGTCATCAACAAATATTTGTCAAATGTCCAAGTGTTGAGTTATTAAGTTCTTTGCTCCAAAGCTACTTGTGTGGATCTGTTTGTACAGTTAGAACAGAGTTGCTAAGACTGGATGAGTTACAGAGAATAGGAATGTGTTTGGCTTATGATTTGGAGACTGGGAACTCCAAGATCAGTGGACTATATCAGCTGAGGGCAATCTACTGAACCATAGCATGGCTGCAACACTGGTGATGGGAGAATGATGTAGGAGGGTCATCTGTCTATGTGTTACTTTCATTGGTTAATAAAGAAACTGCCTTGGCCCCTTTTGATAGGCCAG